>CAJNOL010001697.1:43557-56679 GCA_905250125.1 Rotaria sordida
AAAGTGATAGCTATGAAAGTTGGGAACAACGACTTGGTTCTACTGAATATATTAGTCGAACAGTTTTTGTGGGTGCTTTACATGGCATGATGACTGCTTATGCGTTGGCTCGAATATGTCAAGAATTATTCGGAGATGTAGAATATGCAGCTATTAATACTGATAGAAATAAATATCCTATTAGTAAATATATTTTGTATAGTCTGAAGTAGTATTTATCTACTGAATACATTTTGGTAACCAAAAATTGCCTTTATATATTATCAAATTTATGCGATGAAAATAGGGAAAACTATACATTGTTTCGCATTTTTTCCAAACCAACTTTTTCATGAAAAACAAAGTGCAAAAGCATCCGCGTTTCTCTGATCTCCTATGTCTGATCGAACTGAAACTTTTTTTCACATATAGTAGGCAGTATTGAGATGAGTATTTTTTTTTTGTTTCAAAAAATATTGTTCTACTGATTTTTGGTAGCTTTTACAAAGAAAACATGCATTTTTAAGGATACTTTTCATATTTTGGTCTTTTTATTCGAAGAACAAAAAATAAAGAGATACCAATCAAACATAGCATCTCGAAGAAACGAGAGCGAATATTGGAAGTTTTTTTCGTTATTGTGATCCCAGTATCTCATAGAAAACGGCATCCGAAAACTTTCAGTCTATGACAATTTTTGCTCCACTCATCAAGATCTACATGTCTTGAAAATTTCAAATTTTTCTAATGAATCGTTCTCCAGAAAAGGGATGGGTATCCCCTTAAATCGTATACGAACTACTCTAATTTGGTTCAATGTTTCGAATAACATATTTATTATCTTTAATTAGGTTGTGGACGTGTTGTGTTTATGAATATACATAGTTACTATGCACCTGTTACTGCTAATTATTTAATGATTGAATGTGATAAATTTTGTAAAGTGATATGTTCTATTGCGAGATTCATTTCTATTTGTTTTTCTTACTATTTTTATTAGATACAAACCGATCCATATTTATCAGATAGTGTACCTTGTGTAGGTACTAATGGACAACAGTATCCAAATATGGGACAATTTTTTTGTTGTTCAGTTAAATGTATGAAATATTATTGTGTAACATGTTGGGATTTAAATCCTAATCATGCAATAACACAAATAAATACCAACAATAAAACTATTGAATGTGAACTACTAGCTTTAATTCATAAACCATTAATACGTAACGCTCGAACTCCAGAAGTTTAATAAATTTTATGGATTTTTTTTTCGACTTCTGTGTGCTGATGATATTCGCTAGTCTGAGAATTTTACAGTTTTTTTTTATATTGCGTGTTGCCTTTTCGTTTTTCTTATAAAAGTACAGTTTTTCAGAACATTTGAATAAAAAGTGATTATGCACAAATATTGGAGGTTTTTTTTTGTTAGTTTTTCTCTCAAACTATTTCTGTTACTGTCGCTATGCTACGAACATTGTGTATGCATGACATTTTATATATTTCATCTGTCCGTTTTGTGTTAAGGCAAAAAAAAGACGTATTTTTGTGATTTGTTTTGTTCGTTTATTGTGTCAAGTATGAGTGCGTCTGTTTTTTTACTGTCTGTTCAAAATTTCGGAAAAATTCGATAGAAAACAGAATCCGTAGAAAAATATCTTGTCGTAATTTTATTAGCTCTTTCAAAGATGGGTCGATAAAAGACAACATAAAAAACTGAAGAGTTTTTATACTTTGAACAATACATAAATTTTCATGACAACAAAAAACAACTAACACGTGATATTTTGTTCAATAAATTTTTTTTCTTAGTATGCATTACGCTGTTATACTAGATGACAAACGAGGTAATTTAAGATTACTTCAATATGTTCTCATCATTATTCACATATTAGGATTTGGGTGTGGTTGTGATTGTTGACGTAGGGTTTTGATGAAAAGACCACCCACACTTACCGCATACCTAGGCATTCACAGCCAGACCCCACACCCTTGATGGTACACTTGATGTTTTTATGAGTGAAATGCAGGATGAATATGAGGAATATGAGAAAATGGAAGGTGAGCATAGATCGTAGCACAGCAAGGTCTACTCTACTCTATAAACATATAATCAGCTATCATCAATTAGTTTTATATGTATTTTATCATCTGTTTTATATAACAGGAATTCCACTCTGGCGATGCACATCCTGCCTTTCTTATTTCCGCTGCATTCTTTAAATGCATTTGTTCTATGTTGCATTGTCACATGTCATCAGACATGTACTTTAACTTATGTTGCATGTTCCTATGCAATATCACATTATGACTCCTTCTCATAGTATTGCAATAAAACAGGATGTGAATGTATTCTAAATTCGGACTATAGTCTAAGAAATATACTGATTTGTTGTTTCTTGTATCTTCATAATATCGAAATATGAGAATGAACTCCATACTTTGTTATTCATGCATATACCTAATTTGTAATAACTACATAATACTTAATCAATAAACCATTTTGAGCACAATATACTGCATGAATATTAATAAAAAATTCAAGTCTATTTTGTATTGATATACTTAATGAAATGATATGGTTTACGGATTTGATTTAAAAAAACTGTTAGCGCAATCTCTACATGATAAAAAGTATGAAACCCGATATTGTGAATCATATGGAAATTGTTTCATTCTATCTATTTTGGAACACATTTCTTCATCATCCTTTACTTAATCCTCTAGAACTACAATAAGAAAATAGTTCATATACTCTAGTGAGATTTTAATGATATACGATTAAAGACCGTATATTAACAACAACTGTCACGATCTGTAGGGAGAGGGGTGCAAATTTCTATCCTATATACTTCAACACTTCTTTTAGGTCGTGCTTGACAAAAACAAAGCTCATCGGTATCTATATAGTGAACAGCAATTGGACTGACTTGAATATTGAACGATCGATATCAAATTTAGTAAGATCAGATCGACTGATCGGTATTGACTAAGCAACATTTATGCAATCACTGAAATCATAAAAAATAAGAATGACAAATATAATTTTATAGTTAGATTTATGTCAGTAAATACATCTGATCAATCAAAAATTTTGATGAGTAGTAGTTCAATTATTAAGAACGACAAGACAAAAAAAAAAGTGAAATATCTCTTTTCAAAGATTGTTATTTAATTAATCAATAAATACTGTTTATACATATTTTCTTAATTAGAAAAGTCTAGCTTATTTCTCCTTTTGTTATTGTCAACATTATTTATTTATTTATTCTAAATTAGTATAGACTAAAATTCAATAATGTACATATCCCTTTCTGTTCACTATGACTTAATACCATACACATAAATATAGTAAATTTAATTTATTTATATTGAATATTATCATAAATAAGTTTATTAAATATAACAAAATAACATAAAGAAAATTAGTACTGTTAATTAATATTCTTCTAACTTGAAAATAATCGAAACAACCAAATCAATATATAGTAAAAACATACTTATAACAAAACAAAAAAAAAGTAAATTTGATTAAGATGGCATATGTACTTTTCCACAACTACCATCAAACCACCATTTATGTATATTATCAATAATATTCGGTTTTGAATCAAGATGAAGACGTAAACAAAGATCACAAAATGGAGTAGAAAAATGACCTAAACCCCAAACATAATCTTTTTTCCATGAAAAATATGATAAATATTTTTCTTTATCATAACGAGTTTCATTGAGATATCGTGCAAAGGAACTCATAGTAGAAAATTGAGTTGCATCAATATATCCAGATGATGGAATAAAATAGGAATAATTTGTTTGTCCGAATACAACTGGTACAATTGGATATTCAAGTGTAGCAAAAAATTTCTCAGCTAGAAAAAAATAAAATAATTCTTGTTTTTTTTTTCTATGAAAATCTATTTAGTAAGATGCATTTAAAGCAAAGTATGAATAAAAATTTTGATACTCTAATATTTTTACATAATTGAATCGAACTTACCGAGATACCACCTTCAAAAACTGAGCATTTTTCAAGAAATTTCAACATCTCGTTCATTAAGAATACTGACAAATCTTTGAAAGTAATTTATTCAGATTCAGTGTCAAAACTTAGTAGAACTATGTGGTTTTTGAGTCAGTTGCTTATGTTGAAGTTTGAACAGTTTCGATGGAATTCGTTCACAATGAACTGTACCAGAGATGTTGGTGAGTGATTTTTTTTTGACCCGACCCGTTGGATGTCGAATTCGACCCGCCTGACGGGTTGAGCGATATTTTTTTCGGCCCGCGGGCTACTCCACGCTTTGACGATTCTTCAACCCGTCACGGGCTGCCCACAGGTTAATGCAAATTTAGTTGCGATAATATTTATAAAAAATTCACAAGTTTAGTGAATCGATACATTCATTTTTTGTGTTCATTTTATTAAAACAAATATTTTGATCGTTAAAATATTATCTTTTATTTCTGAGTACATTCATAAGTATTACAAAATTAGAAGTTCAGCTCAGGGAGATAAAGAATCCAGTGAAAGTAATAGCATATGTTCATGTTCACAATGTGAAAAAAATTGACAGCTCCTATTATGATGATGATAATAACAGCTGTTCAAAAAACTTGAGAATTAGATAGACTATATATCATTTATTCTCATTTTGTAAAGTGATCGAACTTATAACAACTCTTTCAATAAGCTTGGTTTTGTACGTGATTTGCAAGCACAATAAACAAGAACAACTTGAGGAAACTGTCTTTCAACAGTAGCTGAACTCTTTAGAAAAGTTTGACTGAGATATTAACTACAAACTATAATAAAAACTGATACACGTACGAAAAGATAGATCCTTTTGTTGCGTCACTCTGCTCGAAAAAACCAAAAAGATAAAACGAACGGAAAAAATATTAAGAAAAGATGAAGCGAACAGGGAAAATGTGAAGATGCATAAAGAAACGATCGAACTTAGTATTTTGTGCAAGCAAGTTTCGAAAGAGAAGCACATTCATGTATGTGTATGCTTCGAAACAATTAGATGAACGACTTGAATCAAGATATAGTCAATACAAATGATAGAAAGAATTTTGATGTTAAAGTAAGAATTAGTGGGAAAGACAAAACCAATCATTGGTGGAAGTTAGAAATGAAATGAATGCATGCGTAAATCTATGTAGAAAGGAAAAATTAAAGATGAAAAGCAAAATTCATAAACAGGTTGAATCGGGTTGAACCCGCGGGTTCAAATAAAAATATAACGCGACCCGAAAAACCCGTAAATCTCAAAAATACTATCCCATGACCCATCAGAGGTCCAACCCGACTCGCGGGTTACGAGTCGGGCGGGTTGTAGTAAAACAGGTTAACCTGTCAACATCTCTGAACTACACCACTAGCATAATTATTAATTTCAAGCTAATGCGTAAGTGTTCAGAAAAAATGCTTATAGATCTTTTTGCGAAAATAAATACATTCTCAGGCTTAGAAGAAATATTTCGTCAAACAAATCTCGGCGTGTATACCTGAACATATATTGTCTTCAATTATGAATGCATGGTTTTGTGATAAAAACATTTCTGAACTTCTAGAAGAAATTGAATATGTTCAGTTTTCATATAGAGAATCTAAAGATTTTTTTTTCTAGATTATGCTGCAAACGAGCATTGAAATGACTCCACAAATAGATTGTGCTTTCCTATTAGCTGTTTGGTCAAGATTTTTCTAACTCGGGACTGACACGTCGCCATGAAGATCAAAGCAAAATATTGTCCATATTGAACTTACATATTATTATAGAACAAATACTAAAACAAATTAATAAGTGACAGAAGTTGCTTTAAAAAAATCGATTCTCAAAGGGGACAGGGGAAATCTTCTAATGTGTCGAAGACTTCATGACATTTGGAATCAGCATACAAAACTGCATTAATAAGCATATATTCAATCAAAGCATCGATATTCAAACATTGAATTATGAGTGCAGCTTTTTAACCGTTTGTCATCAGTTTCGAAAGAATTGATTTTTCTCAGCAAGGAAAACAATATTTTTTCAGACCTATACGAAATTTCTTTTGTCTTCACTTCGTTGTTCGTCAGATGATGTGTAAACAGTTTTTGACGCTAAATCTGAATAAATTACTTTCAAAGATTTGTTATTATTCTCAATGAACGAGATGTTGAAATTTCTTAGAAAATGTTCAGTTTTTGAAGGTGGTACCTCGGTACGTTCTATCCAATCATGTCAAAATATTTGGATATCAAAATTTTTACTCATGTTTTGCTTTTCGATGTATCTTAACTTACTTGTATAATCTAAACAAAAACTATTTTCATAGCTAAGAAGAAAATAATAATTTTCAGCTATAAATTCTCGACAATTCTTATTTGATGGACATAATTCTCCGCATCGTCCATAAACTTTGACATCAATATAACGTTTTAATTCTTGTATAAATGGTAATCGTTGACTAGGAACATGACAATTTGATATTAAAGCAGCCACTGTACCTAATTTTTTCTTTTGTAATATTTCATCAGATGGTCGATAATCAACTTTTCTTATTTTCCAATTAAGTTTACGCGTAGAATTTTCATTTAACATTAATTGATAAAAAGGACTTGATTTATGAATATATGCATTTTCAGAATAATATGGTGTTATTATATGAGAATCAAATCGATAAGTCATTGTCCAATTAAAAAATTGATCATAAGCTTGTAAATTAGGTGTATGAGGTGGTGCTTCCCATAAAGCAGATACAAAACGTTGTTTGGGATGACGGTTTTTTTTAGCTCGATTTTGATCGAAATCATCACGCAAATGAAAAACAATAGCATCTGCTTCCGAAAAACGATTATAATCAGTTGTTATATCACAATGATTAGATAAAAATGGACAATAGAGTTCAGTCACTGAAAAATAAATAAATTTAATTCATGGAATATATGTATATATACACTATAGATTTTACTTTTTGCTGTTGATGATTGATTTAATGCATTTATACGCCAATTTGGATCACCATACAATCCATTTTCTAATAAAATAAGTTTGCTTGTATTGCCTATGAGTGATAAATTTTGAGTAAAAATATGAATAGGTAAATGAGGATAATAATCATAAAAACGAGTTTCAAATTGATTTGTTATAGATGATAATTTAAATATTGAATCATTTTCTTGATCTATTTTTAGGAAATTTTTTGTAGATGAATTAACAATGTTAAATGAAGTTATTAAAGGTATTTTTAATGGCTTTAATGTATCAATATAATCATTGGTAACTAATAAATAAAATAAATATGCACATAAAACAAATAAACATAAATATTTGAAATATTTTTGATATTCCATTTCAACGCGTCTGTTGAAGATAAAATAAAAGTTATATTATAATAAATAATTTTATCTATAAAATAACAAGATAAACTATAAAAATAATTAAGAAACTATTTTTTTGTTTATGGAAATTAATGTTCTTTTTTATTTTTTCTAAGAGGTCGGGAATGAAAGATTAGAGCAGATATTGTTGTTCTTTTTTCTTTATATATGGTTAGATAGAGTCTGATAAGCTGATCAAGAATGTATAGCTTTAATTTTTTTTTGTCATGAGTTTTAAAGGAAATTTTGTCTGCAAAAAAGAGTAAACTTTCGATAATTGACCAATTTTTGAAGTTTTTCATTTCTTTGAAATTTCAAATTGTATTATTCAGATTCAGTATGAAAAACTTGATTCTGGAACCTTATTATTATTTCAAACGTCTCGCACCACTATCTTCTGTTGTCGCTATTTGTGCCATGTAGTGTGTCGCCACCAACATTGAGATAATAATAAAACCAACCATTTGAGTAGATTGCTTCATTCTCGCTGTTGTTTTTGATTGCTTTAGGAGGAATTATTAGTTAGGTATAAGGATCGAAATGATATGATTATGTAGTAGTGATTCAGCTTTATATAGTCATCGACCGTCTAGCAAAGAGAAAATTACAAAAAAATATTTTCTTGTAACGGAGGACGAGAGAGAGAGAGCGATTTGTTTCTTGCTCTTAAAGGGTGATTTGTTTTCTAGTCGATAGTGGTATATATCGCTGCTAGTTTAGAGCAAAATAACGTGTATATTGTCATAGTCCTACCTTTCCCTTCGCCTGTAAGCTTAACCCTATCTACAGTTGAATAGGCTTTTTCATTTTGTTTTCCGCTTTATGTGACTGTCAATAATAAAAAAAAGCTATTAATTAAAAATTATGCATCTGCGACAATTATTTAGTCATGAGCTAGTTTGTTAACCTGTCCAATTACAAAAGGACGTCTCTTATTTGTTATTTCATAGCAAAGAGAGAGAAAAACATATTGGCTTGGTGACTAACATCGAAGATGTAAATAATAACGATCAAGCGAAAAAAATATCATAGAAAGTATTTGATGTGAGGAAGAGAGAGAGAGAGAGAGACAGTGAAAACGATACACTATTACAATAAAAGATTATTCATGCATGACCAAAAGCAAATAAAGAGAGAAAAGATAAAGATTTGTTTGTTTTTTCTCTATTTTTCAGTCTTTCTGTATCAGAAAAAACAAAGATTTTTTTAATCAAAAGATAGCTCGACGTATAACTCTATCGAATCAAGTAGAAGTCTTTCAAAAAAAAAATCAAAATTTTGAGTGATTTTTTACAAAAATGCTGAATGTCCTATCAAAATAATTTGAATTATTTCAGTCAGAAAATTCAGATCACTCCAGCAAAAATAGCTAGGATTTCACTTCTCCAATATCATATTCATTATCGGTAATTTATAATTAAATAAAAAAACATATCATTCGATAGCTCAAAGTCTCTTCTATGAAACCTGATAAGTACTCGTCAATCGATCGAACTACCGCATTTTTATTCTTAAAATACTGAAATCTACTGAGCTTTTTTTATTCTTTCAAAAAATGACCTGAAGTTATTCGAATCATTCAAGCAAATTCTGCTAAAGATAACTTTGAAAATCTCTATGACTTCTCCAGTACATTGTCAAGTACTGATGTTGAAAAAAAAGTAATTCATCTCGCTTTGCTTTATTTTTTTATGTAAACAAGGAAAGAAGACAATCTAGTTTGACTAAAAATCCTGTGACTTGAAGAAACAATTGACAAGAGTATCCTTTTCCGATTCATATAGCCAACTATTTACTTAAGATTTTACTTTTACAACACGTCTTTTAAAAAAAAGTTTATCATTGTCGATCCAGCAATGTCTCAACTACACAATGACATAATTATCAAAAGCATTAGTATCTAATATTATTGAAACACAGAACTATTGATAAAATAACACGATGTTTCAATATCTCCAAAATTCTCATTTATTCAGTCGTTGCGTTGAAAGAAGTTTAAAAAAATACAGCATAAAACATAATCAGTGTACATCACAGGAAAGACTGATATTGCCATCGTATTTGATATCTTGAATTTGTTGCTAATATTCCTATAATATTGAATAAAAAACATACATAGAAGTCAACTTAGTGTAGATGTTTATCATACAAATAAAAGTTTAATATAAAGATACAAAGTGTTGATATATTTTCTGAGTCTTTTTAATACATGTTTCAATAGCATTCAATGATAAGCAATTGCAAGCTTCATCGATTGCATTTTCGAGTTCATGTTGTGACTTTGAATTCTTGTTTTTAATTTTCTGTTTCATAATGTTCTGAATCAGTTCAATAATGTTAAATCAGTACTATTTTCTATTCATTGACATAGTTCAATAGTATATTATAAGCTAGCAAATACAGTTGGTGAAGCTTGCAATGGTCTACTACTAAATGTTGTTCAAGCATGTATTAAAACCACTCAGACAGTATGCCAATACTTTGTATCTTCTTATAAAACTTATGTGTATTATAAACGACTACACTGGTACTATTCATATATATCCAAGAAAACTTCTGCTGATCGTAAAGGCTATATTTTAGATTAAAAATACAATTCTCAATCATTTTGTCGTTGGTAGTATTTTACACAAAAGTAATGTCAATATATTAGTCACTGAAAATTGACTTATTTTTCATAAAAAGAAGGTCTTAGACAAAAACTGCACTTTTTCTGGGATGATCAGCTTACATTTTAAAAAAATTACACTTTTTCTGGGATGATCAGTTTACATTCTAAAAAAATTATCAAATTCAGAAATAAGTTCAAAAAAATTTAAATTTAAATTATATTTAAATTAAATCTAAATACGTTTATAATTAATTTAAATAACATTTAAATTAATCATATCAAGTGATCGAAAAAAAGTCGACTAAAAGTCTAATTTGCAAGAGTGACATCATTGAAAAGAGCGCGAAAAACTGAGTATTACTCTAAAATATGAGCGTGCGGTATGGCATAGTTTTAAGCAAAAATTTTTAAAATACTATTTCCTGCAAGGAAATTTTTTTTTTATCCTCCTTTATTTTTTCTTTCGTTCTCTCAGCTGCGCTGATACATATGTTCACATGGAACAGAACGAAAAGAAAAACTATCCACATGAATGAATAAGAAGAGACAAGAGGTTGAAGCGTTCTTCTAAATGATAAATGAAATAAATCTATTCAAAGTAAATTAAATAATAAATAATTCAAGTTTCGATAGAATATAAATGAGTTTTCAAATTCAGGAACTTAGTCCATAGCAATAGTATTACGTACTCTTTCAATTAGTTGAAACTTCATTTATCTTAAAAGCTGGCTTTTATCCAATTTTTTATTATTTGAAAATGAAAAAGCTTGAAGGTATTCGGTTGGAACAGGTATAAACTTTTTTTTCATCAATTCAAATAGATCAAAATTTTTTACCTTGATCTGACCGAAAAAAAATAATCATAATAATTAGAAAGAGTGATAAATTTGAATAATAAATAAAGCTTTTGTTGTAATATATTCTAAATTCTCACTAAACGTTTTTAAGAATTGATTTTACAAAAACCTAACAAAGATCTTTGAATCATTGTAAAATTTTTTTTTCTTATTCATGTTTAGTTTACTTCATCGAATTGCTTCACGAGTACGTGTTCGCAACACGTGCTTATGAAACAGCTTGATGAAGAAGAACGAACATCATAAAGAAAAATATGTTTTGAATGAGTGAAAAACCTTTGTTTTTTGGCTTTTAAAATGAATTCTTAACAATGTTTACTGAAGATATTATTTAGTTTTATCGGTATTTCTACTCATGTAATTTTTTTTATACGAACCCTTTCAAAAAATTTTATCTTATGCCGACAATTAGAATTATATTTCTAAAAATACCATCAAAAACTGAGCTAGCAGCACGAATTAATTTGGAGGGGTATTATCAGCAGAGGTTCAAATCTACCGACTTCATGTAGACCTGGCCTGCCCGCTGA
Source organism: Rotaria sordida (assembly GCA_905250125.1). Taxonomy (NCBI): domain Eukaryota; kingdom Metazoa; phylum Rotifera; class Eurotatoria; order Philodinida; family Philodinidae; genus Rotaria; species Rotaria sordida. Next base: position 54,904 of record CAJNOL010001697.1, read on the forward strand.
AGCTTCTGTGCAGTTTTCATATGGTAACACTAGATAATAATTAAGCGAAACCTTCAAACAGCCGTCATAAAAATGAACAAGAGAGTCATGTAAATAAGAGTGAAATGATTAGATGAAAAATTTATAGATTCAAAAACTTTATGTCTACATAAGGCGCAGATGTACATAACACAGTAATATTTAGAAAAATAAGTCTGGTTTTGAATCAAGAACGCTTTGTATAGATCTGACGAAAAGAACGTCGTACACAGCATCAAGATCGAGAGAAGAACGACGTTGAGTAATTGTTAATCTATTCCCGCAGATGTTACCGGGATAGAAACGAGATGACCAGCTAATAAAGTTAAATCGAAAAAATTTTTTGATGATAACGTCAGAATGGTAATGGATTTGGTTGTTTGTAAATATCTTCAATATTCATTCGTAAATATCTTGTAAGTTTATCATTTTTAAATGTAATTATTGGTATTGAATCGATATCATAAGTAGCACTGTCATACATGTTTATCATCGAAGATGAGCATACATTTTAATAATTGAATCAGACGTTTTTGAAAAAAATCAGCTCTTGAAACAGAGAATTACAAATAATGATATATCAAGCTTATTACGTTCAATGTTACCTCTATGACAATCATATATATTAACCCTTTCAGGACGGGATTATTTTTTTGAAAAAAAACACAGAAATAAAATTTCAAGAATCAAATGATTCTAATTTTAATTCAAGTTTATTAATATGACTTTAGAGTATGATACTCTCGAAAACAATTCGGAATGCATAAGCCTACATTGCAATCTGAACATTCGTATCTAGTACGAGATTGTTTTTTTGGTCGTTTGACAGTTGTGCTACAGACAATACATCGTCGTTTTCCTCCACCGGTTAGTGCTGGAAAATGACGAGCCGTCAATCGGAGTGGTTTGTTCGCGGAAGGTCTGCCTCTTCTTGAATGTTGTTGATCGCCATACTTTTCAAAGATTTGTCGAATTACTTGCAGGCGAAAATCAGTAAATTCAAGAGTTATTTGCTTCTTTTCCTTGTACAATATGTATGCATTTAGCATCGATATATCGAGCATATGAAAAAACAACTTCTTATACCACTTGACAGTTTTGCGAACAGATTCTGAAAAACTGATTTGCATGTCTGATAGATCGATCAATCCCATATTCTCGTTGTAGTCTTTGATGCAAAGAGGTTTTTCTATTGGTTTGTTTGTTGCATGGTCAATCTTATCAGTTAGCACCATATCTGGTGCGTGGATTGTAGACAGCATGTGAACATCGCGCTTGTCATGCCATTTTAGTGCAAGTAAGACATTTGTATGTTGAAACGTCTGTTCACCTTTTTGTAACTTCGAAGGAAATGTAGGCAGGCCAACTCTATTCTTTCTCACTGTTCCACAAGCACCTGTCCGTCTATGGTATAGCTTTTCGAATAGAGCAGGACTTGTATACCAGTTATCGACAAAAACCACATGACCTTTATCCAAATAGCTATTCATCAGAGTCATAACAATTGAACCAGCCATTCCTAGTTCTCTATCCAGTTGGATTTCTGTCTGTTGACCTGCATAGATTATAAAATCCATAATGAAACCAGTATGACAGTCACATAATACGAATAATTTGACGCCAAATCGATGTCGTTTTGCTGGTATATACTGTTTAAAATTTAAACGACCTTTCCATAACATCAGGCTCTCATCAATACATAAGTTTTTGCATGGTTTGATACAAAGTTTGAATTTTTTTCTCAAATTGTCAAGAATA
>CAJNOL010001698.1:3130-42708 GCA_905250125.1 Rotaria sordida
CTAATTTGCTGAAAAATTAGAATTTTATGGGTGTAGGGTGTGGGTGAAGAGAAGACTAGAAGCCACACCTATATCCACACCCTAGTTCATTTTGTTGATGATTGACTTCAGTGACTTTGGGTCTAAAATAACTCATAACTATTTTAGTTGCAATGATAGAGTAGAAAATATCAAATGAAAATGGTTCACGATCACACTAGATTTTTTTCTATTGATCTATTTTTGCAATTCATTTGTTCATTCATCAAATATCTATACATATATCAAGTTGATCGTTTCCGTTTATGACCTCGTTTCATTCTGGATAACTCGCGTATATCTTCATCAAGCCGTATTTGAACACATTTATGGTTATTATGTACGGTGAAGCGCCATCGTTTTCTCACAAGCCATTCGATCATATCCGATAACAGAGCTGTTTCATGATTGCGTTGTTCAAATGTGATTGTAGAAATATCTCGAACATATTTCAAAGTTAATCTCATACAATCGACACTCGCCACGTGCAATTTGAGATGATCAATTCGACGTGATACTATTGGACCAATATTGGCTATTTTCGATTCGAAATCGTCGTTAAATGATAGACCGAGCATTCGAATATTCGATGCTTCTTGCAAAAGACGTTTGATTCTGTTAGGTTCCAATTTACCATTCAACTTTTCCAGCAGCCAAACTTCTTGAATTCGTGAAAGATCGATCAATGTCGATAGATGTTCGACTGCATTGATTGGCCATTCATTATAGACTTCGATCGCAAGACAAATCATATTACGGGACACACCATGATCAGGTAGTGCGACCTAGAACACAAAGAAAAATATTGTCAAATGTGAAATGCCAATCCTTGTATACGTGTTACACTCGGAACAAATCAAAGTATTTCGAACCTTTCCTCCTTCGTTGGAATAAAACTTACGAAGAACGATATATGACAAGTATCTTCAATCTAAAACTAATCTCTAATTAGTTGGGATATTAACTACAGCTAGTACAAAAAGTACGGAACAACATCTGAATGCGCCTGTTATAGTTTTCTTTATACATTCATACATACCTTACCCGTGTCAATTGCTTTCATCATCTGTGACAAATTGATCCGAGCACTCCACATATTGCTTCCATTCACTTGAGTCTTATAGTTGGCCGTTGTAATGGCATAAGACATCTTGCCAGAATTGAGATTATCAGGAAATGAAGTCTTCTGATATGTTGATGAGTAAAGAGCGAGAGTTTTGGTCCAAGAATGATCCGTACATTGACAAGTGACCAACCAGTGTTTTTCCTGTAGCCAGAAACTTGTACAAAATGGCGATAGAACCGATTCAATATTTGGATATTTCGAACTCCTAGTACAAATGTAAAAGTCGAATTTTTCTAAGAATGGTAGTGTTTGATGGATGAAATGCTCCCATTTAGAAAACCGTTGAAAAAATTCCCATGAACAAAGCGATTTTGTCTTCAATACAAGAGAAACGAGATGTGGTTGAAGCGAGAGAAAGAATTCTAGATCATCGATGGACATTTGAGTTTTTTCTAAAGTGAGTGAAGTCAATGATCGAAATGTCATCGGATGAAAAGTTGTATCCACATCTCGCATATTGGTTCTTTTTAAGACCAATTTTCGAAGATTTGGTGATCCATCGAGAATAGAACATAATTGTTGATAAGTACAATGTTGAAGTGTTAATTTTTGTAAAGCACATGAACTTGGCCACACTATTCTATTGATGATTTGATTGCAGATATCTAAAGTAAGATGACGAATATTCGGTAGAACAATTATCTGTTCGAGAAGACCTACCAGATCATCATGCCATACATTGAGTTTTGTCATCCGTACTGTTACAGATGTGAGAGTAGAGATCATCAGCAGAGGTGTAATGAGTGTTTGAAAATTGTATTCATCAATATCACAAAGTATCAATGAGCGAAGTCGTTTGAGTTGATGAAGATAAATAGACGAAATAAAACACTCGGCAGTATGAGAATTGAAATAAGAATTTTGTAGAGTCAATTCAATGATATTTTCTGGTTGAACTATGCGACATAACCGTCGAATATTTGCCTTTGATGTTCGATAAGTGAACTCGATCTTTAATCGATCATAATTATTTGCAATTGAATAAAATCGTTTACAGACAGGCCGAAACGAAAAATGAATATCTTCAGTATTTAGTAGATCAAAAATTCGATGAAGAAGTTCAGCAGGCAAAGTTTGCATCGACATGTCTCAATATGTAATGTTGAAATCAGCGTCGAGTTTAAGTAAAAAAAAAAAGAAATGCTAACGACAAGTTTTTTTTCCTATTTCTTCTCTATTCTTTCATCAGTACGTCTTGCATGCCGACGAGCTTTTAAAAAAAGACACGAGTTATTGTTTGCTTCTCAAAACAAAAGTATTGCCATGGATTGTGCAATAAATGATAAGATAATACAGAATCGAATATTAAAGACTGTTCTATATCTGACCATGTGCAAGGTTGTCACGAAGCTAATACGATTAGAGCAGGTATGAAGATGATAAATTCTTCCAGTACTAGACGCTATTGATGCAGGTGTAGGTATCCATCGTAATAGTCATCGTTTTCTTTTTCGCGTTCTCTTTTCATACGTCACTATGACTCATTCGATCTTACATTTCTTATTCAAGACGGTGAACGACATTTTTTCTCAAAATGAAAGATTCTTGCATCAATAACATAACTATGTTTTTTAACGATAATATTTCGATAGTATAGTCGAGCGATTTATGGCGGCAGTTTCAAGCACTGTTTTCTCTTAGGTTCGTCAACTATTTTAGATTTACGTACCCTACTTTTTACTGAATTACAAGTAATGTCGTACTGAGGATCATATAAAATTTTACTTGGTCAATGAATTCTACTACTGTTATTCTCACTTTTTTTGTTTCTCATCAGATTTTTCCAGTTGAACTTCTCTTGTTTTTCTGAGACAGTCATGCTGACTCTAAAATTACTATGAAGAAACGAGCATGTGGGTGTAAATATAATCTATGATTCCTCTATTCAACCACATCTACATACCTTCAAGCTTCCATCTTTTTTTTTGTCTAATCATGATGTGTTGATCGAATTTATTTATATATTTTTCTTTCAGACAACCAAATGAGACACAAGAAAAATCAGAATAGAATTTTCATTCATATATCATAGATTTGAACTGACATTTTGTGTTTTTTTTTGTTTAGACTTCTAGTTTTTCTATTGTGAATCAGATAAAACCACCGGAATCTCATTTATATCAGTTGCTTTTGGTCGAATTTCGTTTTTCGTTGCCTTCATTTTTCTCACGCAGTTTATGCTCATACCGAATCAATTGTAAGAAAAAAGCATGATTAGGGGCAGCAAAACGACGTCGTTCAACCAAATAATCATATGCTTCAGCCAACGAATTATGATGATATCTAGGTGGAAAGAATGAGAACAATTTTTAATAAAGAAGAATATTACCTCAATAGATACGCGAGAACAATCGAAGATGAACGAGAAATACCCATCTGACAATGGACCAGTACTTTATCGCCATTTACTTTGCAAGAGTTCAAGAATTCATTTGTTTTTTCAAAATATTGAGAAATATCAACATTGAAATCATCGTCCAAATTGATCCACATTACATTGAAATGATTAAGAATATCTTGTTCCAACGGACAATCACTGACATTGATTATATGTCGAATGTTGAGATCAGTCAGTAATTTTTTATTCTGTGCATGTTCGAGCTGGCCTTGATAAAGGAAATTGTCGATCACCGGTGAAGGGCTAACATAACCTGCGCTTTTTGGTGGTTTTACTTCTCGTTTCTTCAATCGGAGATTGATTAACTCTTGTAGATAGGCCAATTCATCATCGTTAGCTTGCATATCATGCTGTAACTTGTCTAATACGAGTCCTCCTATCAATACATATGTGGGAGTCGATTTAATAGCCATATATTTCCTATTGTCAATTAGTTTATTTTAATTCTCAATCTAGAATAGAATTTAATCATATACGGTATTTATTCTTTCATTCATGTCTCTTTTCTTTGCGTGCAGATGACCGTTATTATATTCTTGGTGGATTCCTTATGTTTGTAAAAGAGATCATGTAAAATTATGATGGCTAAGTTTTGAATGCTGAAACCATATGAAAAGAAAGACTAATAACTATTCTATTAATTTCATCTTCAATTTGAGGAAAAAAACATATATGAAATTCCTGCTTACCTTCGACTATTGCTTGTTGTGTTAGTTATATATGTGATGATGAGTCAAGATATTTTATCTTATTATTTTTTTCTCGCTTTTATATGACTCTCACGTATTGCACAACTGGATAGAAATGTTAACATGACATATGATGAAGAACATCTATAGAGAGTTTATGGTATTATTCACCTACATCATTGACTACACTGTATATCATAGCTTTGTAAGAAATAAATTTTGAATCAGCTCCGAGTAATCCAGATGAGATCGAGCGGTAGACTAGTCAAATAATACAAATATTGGAACATCCATAAATATCAATAGGGATGATAAGTTAAATTATATGTTTTTTCAATCTTGTTGTAACTTGAAAATAGTTATATTAAATTAGATTGATGATTAGTTTATGTGTTTACTTGTTATTAAGTCATACGGAATCTATTTTCAATAAGACCTCAGCAATGTCAGATTTTTTTTTCTTTTATGAATTAAAAGCAAAACTACTATTAAATATCTTCGTTAAAATCTATATAAAAAGGTTTAAAAGTGTGTATATGATCAAAAATTATTAATAAAAAACAATTACAATGTATTTTAACTTGAATTCGTTTTCAATCAATAGTAACAAAATGAAATTTATTCAAAATGTACGAGAAGAATAGGTTAATACTCGATATTTATCATTTATTTTCATTTCTAGGAATTGAATTTTAGAATGTTGAATAAATTAGAGTGTGGGGTGTTACTTTTCTTTTCAAACATATATCCACATCCTTACTGAAGAAACAAGGATTTTAGATATTTCTCAAGACTCTTCACCGAATATATATTGATGTCTAAAAACTTGTAAACGATTATGCAATATAATAAATGCTTTGATACATGGATGAAACGTTACGACAAAAAAAAAACGAAGTGATCATCACTCTTTTTCTCGTTTAGTAGCGTTTTATAGTGAAAATGTCAATATCACCGTTTAAATGACATATGAGGCATTTCGCTTCAGTCTACGTAGTTATTAAAGATCAAAACATGTTTATACAAATACACATTCTCAAATTAGAAGCTTATGCTGAATTGATAAATAAAAAAAAAAGTTGAATTGATATTAGAATAAAATGAAGTAGACAGGCTTCGATTAGATCAATGACAAGGTTGTAGACATATCTAAAATATCAGTCGATAAGTAGACATCAAGGACAATGTTCTTATATGTATGCTTAGTAACCTACGAACATTTGATGGCAGATTACATATGTATATAAGAGCACGAAAAAAAAGTAACAACGATTGCAGTTTTAAATAACTAAGTATCATCATTATTTCAAAATCGATATACATTCATACAAATATAACAATGTTAGCGGTTGGTTATGTGAGTCTTTTAGTAGTTTCACTTGTAAACAGTGTTGGTAAGTTCAAAAGATCGAAACAAAAAGATTCATACTGATAAATAATTATACGATGTGTTTTAGCTGGCAACTGTTTGGTTAGTGGATATTGTGGTGTTGGTCAATGTTGTTCAGCATTTGGTGTTTGTGGTACAGGAGCTCAATATTGTGGTGGAGGTGGTGCTTTACACGGTGCTGGTGCTTTCCACGGTGCTGGTGCTTTCCACGGTGCTGGTGATTGTCGTGTTGTAGGCTGTCAAGCTGGTTTGTGCTGTTCACCTTATGGACAGTATGTATATTAGATTTTCGAATATAGTATATACTACAAATGAATTAGGTGCGGACAGTCAAGTGAATATTGTGGTGGTGGTGCTCCTCCTCCTACTGTTGTTGTTATTGCACCTGCTCCGCCGGTTCAAACTCAATGTTACACGACTGGTTGTCCGGTTGGCTCATGCTGTACACAACAAGGATAGTAAGTTACTCGATTTCTGTTTTGTGTTATGGAAAATATAAAATATTCATTTAAAATTTGATTATATTTATCTATATAGTTGTGGAAGTGGTGCCACTCATTGTGCTACTGTTTCGTATAACAATTGTGGTACTACGTCATGTGGTACTGGTCTTTGTTGCACACGATATGGATAGTATGTTGATTTATTCATATTTTATATTTGATAAAAGATGTTATTTTAATAATTCTAGTTGTGATAGAATTAGTATTCATTGTGCATATAAAAAATCAAGCAGTCAAAGTCAACCAGTATCACTTGAAGGTGAATTTAAAGGACAAGCAACATATTACAATGCAACCAAAGTCGGTATACAATATTCAACATGTGGTATTGAACGAGAAGTATCATTGGATGAAAATAATCAAAAGATTTATAGTGCTGCACTTAATCAAGCACAATTTGATCCATACACTGTCCGTGGTATTCCAAGTTCTAATCCAATCTGCCAAAAGAAAGCTTTAGTCAAAGGTCCAAAAGGTGAAATTATTGTTCGATTTATTGATCGATGCCCTGATTGTAAACCAAGTATGTATTTTTGTTTTTGTTGTATAAAGTTGCCATATTTCTTTTTTATCATAAATATTTATTCATCTTTCTGTCTCTTAGATGATATTGCCTTAACTCAAGAAGCTTTTATTGCAGTTGCCGGAGAACTTGGAAGTGGTCAAGTATCTGTCGAATGGTATTTTATCTAAAATGAAACCAAAAATATAATTATCAGACAAAAATCTTAATATTAGAGTTCTTCTTTTTTTCTTGTTTTCTTTTTAAATTACTTGTATTGATATTCTTTTTTTTGTCCTATTATATCTCCTACATAAATAAAAAGTTCTTATTATCATTTACACATATACATCATGTCTTTTTACACGGTAGAACAATGAAGATGACACATGAAGTGACATGTCTAAGCAATAAACTGGTTTATAATAAACATACAAGAGATTTTAAAATTCAACAAGTCAACATGAAATTCTAATTTGAGAATAACTATTTGAATCAGAGCATATCCTTCCGAAATATACCATGTTTATGTCGAAGTTCGATGCCAGCGATGGGAGCTTGTGTATCTTGTAGGAAATTAGGGTGTGGCTGTGGATGTAGGCGTTGATATTCACTTCGCTCACGCCCGCATCCAACCTATTTCATACATAATTGATTGTGTTTAATATAATTTTTGGAAATTTAAAACAAATTAAAGCTAAGATATTATACTATTCTATTTTATTTCACAAGGACGATACCTTAATTTTGTCTCTAAGAATTGACCGATACATATCTAGCAAATACAAATAGTTGATCAATAGAATGAAGCTATTCTGTTTTCTTTATCATCTGAAGGTTGAAGATCATCCATGAACGGATATGCATCTATAGAGAAAGAAGTGAAATTGTTAAGAAGTGAACTTCAGACAAAAGCGAATTGGAGGCAGTCCACAATGACCAACAATACAAAAACAACTATCCTTTATAAATCATACATTACTAGAAGTATGAAGTGAATTTTTTTCTTTTTCTTACATCATACATCTGATGATTTCTTTCCTTCATTTGGTTGGATGTGGGTGATGAAGAATAGGAGATCCATATCCACACTCATACCTACACCCGCACCCTTCATGAAATGTCTTATACACTCTTGATAATCTATTCAAAATAATGAGTTTCTATGATTTTAACTATAATTATTTTTCTAAACATTTTATTGTGGTAGCGCGTGAAGTATCAGCGACATCAACATCAATGATAACGGTCGATTTTATAAAAAAAAAAGAAAAGAAAAAGAAAAGAGGAGAACAGAAGAAATGCATCACGATAATGGCGATGCTTTTTTTCATTACTAATCGTCTATTTCGAGTATAAAAAGTAACGTCGACGCACCTGTTTTCAACATTACAATATCTATTTGCATCTATTATAAAACAACATACTTCGTCATTTTTTTTTCAAACAGCTGTAACTAGCTTATACGAGATAAATATGGTTAAAGTACACGTTGTTTATTGTGGTGGATGAGATTATGGGGGCGAGTTTCGGAAGTTCAGTAGTGAACTGAAGAAATCTTGCTCCAATATAAAACTCGATATTGTAAGTTATGATTTGTTTATTTATTTATTTTAAATTAAATTTGATTGAAAAATAAATAAATTTTAGTCCAGTGAAGCAACACCTGAAACCACTGGATTTTTCGAGGTTACCGTTGATGGAAAATTAGTTCATTCAAAAAAAGTAATTATACATTTTCGAAGGAAAATTTTATTAATTGATCAATTTTGTAGGATGGTGAGGGTTTTCCGAACACGAAAGATAAGATGGATAAGATCGTGAAAGCAATTGAAGCAGCCAAATAATCGAAAGAATCTAATATATTAGATAAATATAAAATGAGCGATGTTGGTAAGTCAAATCTTAAAAAGAGAAAGATCACATATTATTATTGGTTTTTTTACCTTTAGAATGTCATCTTGAAATGATTGATTTGAACTATCAACTACCAGAAATGATGTGTTGTGTGATCAAATTTACAAAGTCCTCAATACTGATTCAATCAATAATTATGATAGTTATATTTCAATCATTTATGCAATTTAACATTCACATTTGGGACTCTATTTTTATTTTCTTGTTTCAATTTTTTCATACGTTTCGTATAGGCAAAAGTAAATAAAAAATGATTACGATAAGATAATCAACCATCATAAATTTATCAAAATTTTGCTTTAAGGATTCTCCTCTCATAGAACTTGATTTTCATCAAAAATAACAATTTTTGAAATAAACATGCCTATTTTATCTGAGTTATTTTTGAAACTATTTAAACAAATGGTGATGTCTAAAGCAATCAGTATAATTATTTTTTTGTCAATCTTGGGTGTGGGTGAGGATATGGTGTTCTTATTATCCACACCTACACCCACTCATCCCCACGCTATATTTCGAAATGAATAGTAGTTAGTATAATCATAATGAAACTTTGCAAAGAAAAATTTATCAAATGATGAATTATCATATGGGAAATATATTAATTCATTTAATAAATTAATAGTCAAGATATGTTATTCCCTAAAAAAAAAAAAATTTAAACAAAAATTTTTTTGTGGAAATAACGATGAAGTTCTTTAAGTAATGTAGCTGGACAAGGTTCATCAAACGGTATATTAATACACACACTTTCAAACCATTGAAAACCTTGTTCTACCAATTCTTGTCCTTCATTCCTTGTTTTTGTATGTGCTATAAAACGACAGGCAACATTCATACCATTAACATCGAATTTTTCATAAGTTGTTGGTTTTTCAACATCAGCTATTGGAATATATGTTAAATTATGTATTGGACATTCACGTGGTATATACATAAGTTTACCCGGTTGACGTGGAATAACAAGTTCAGTAATAACTTTTTCTTCATTGTCTTCGATTAATTTTGATATTGGTAATGAAACACTTGCACGAAAATCTAATCGAGCAAATGATTGATTTTTATCATTTTGAAAAGATAATAGATCTATAAGATTTGTTATTGAACCACCAGGTGCACGTGCTGCTATTTCACAAAGAACAAAATCATCATCAGGTAAACGATTTTCATCAAGATTTTCATATAATTCTAAATGAAATACTAAACCATCGGATGGTTTTGGTAAAATATTTAGAAGACGTTGTGCAGTTTTACATAAACGATCATGAAGTGGATCTGATCGAGGAATAGATGAATTTCCGTAAGCTTTTCCTTGTTGTGCAAAATCTAAACATGTATGAAGATAAGCAAATGGCCATGCATAAATAATTTGACCATTTTTAGCAATACCATTAACATGAAACATACGTCCATTCATATATCCTTCAACCATAAATTCACCCACTAAATCCATTCGTTGTTCAATATCAATACATGCAAAAAGTTTTGATGAAAGAAATGTTTCTAATTCATCTTTAGTTTTTATTAAATGAAGACCAGATGTAGCACAACCAAGAGTTGGTTTAACTACAACTGGATATCCATATTTTTCAATGAAACCAATCAAATCAGCTGGTGCATATAAACGAGTAAATGGTGGCACGGGAAAACCACTTTGAGCAGCAATTTCTTTCATACGAACTTTTTCACGATAAGCAGGAACTAATTCAGCTGTTAAACCAGTATTTATATTAAGCAAAGAACGTACATGAGCTGTTCTCATAATTAAATCTTCATTGTTTGTATAGACATGTGTAAATGAATATTTTTTATGCATTTCAAATGCCCATAATTCAAGTGTACCATCTGTTGTTGGATGAGCTATTTCCTTATAGGCTCGAATATATGGAGAAGATTTATCTTTTTCAGATAATGCACCATTACTAGTACAAATATATAATTCTATATTGTCATCATCATTAATAAAATCCGACCATGAATGTGCAGCTATCGTGGATGGAATTTGACAATCGTCTATGATTAAAACACGTTTTTCAGCCATATATAATATATAAAGAACAATCGATTTAAACTTTACACTTCAAAAGACTTTTTGTATAATATTCTAAAATGAAGACAAATCATATAATTAATACGAACATAATTCCAATAAAATTTATGTAGCAGAAGCAAAAATCTTTATATTGATTATAAGAAACATCAACAAACTTTTTGTTGGATACCCAAACACTGACATTTATGATTATCTTGATTTTAATTGTAAAACATCTTGTATAAGTAACAATCAAAATAATCATGAGTGTTGGTGTCCGCAAAAAAAAGGCGATATTTCAAATAAAAACAAAAGCGCAGCCTATAGTGAATATCTGTAGGTATCCACAGCTTGTATAGGTATTGTTTGTTATTTTAAATGCTGTAAAGTCATTCAAAATAATATATTGATCTTTTATTCAGATTAAACACTTTTGTCTATTATGCATATCGCTCTTCAATTTAAATACTCAACGGAACATCAATATTCGATATGAATACTGTAATATGTTTTATAAATCCATCTTCGTCTGTCTGAATATCTAACACAAATGAGAATTATATAAAGGATTGTGATAGAATTGGAGATAAGGTTATCCATTAAATGAATCAAAAAGTTCAGTGCGAAACATGTCGAATATTTCTATCTAACAATAGGTCTCGCTCAAATCTGTTTGATATTACACATAGAAGAACATATCGTAATAAAAAGTCAAGGATATTTTTTGTCTATTCTATTGGATCTTTAAATATCTAAGAAAACATGATTAATATCTCAACAAATTAATAGTCTATAACTTATCAATCATGCTATATCTCTGATTATCGCATAGGACTTTCAGATCTGTCATCATCTCTTCATATTATAATCTATTCTAACACTATTGAAAATCGTCTTATAATTTTTTCAATCAAAAATCACCATCTAATGTCATTTTGACTAGTGATATAACCAGGATTTTGTCGATGAGAGACTCAGCTAAATGAAGAAATCTGTAGCAGAGCAAATTCGATCGATGTGAAACTTAGCCACTCATTGATGACGTCACTAATCCTGATATGATAAAAATAAAAATTCAAATATCAAGAAAATGGATTTTTGAATAGTTAAAATTTGTAAAAGATTTTATGTAGTGCTTAAAAATTGAATTAAAATTTCATTGATAAAACCTATTCAAACTCTATAAATATACTTTTTACCCTGTATAACAATTGTTGAGTCGAACAACGTGCATGAGTACGATAAAAGTGCGACAAAAGAAAAGGAAGAGAAAATAGTGTGCGTATGTATTTCTTTTTCTCTGCCACTTAGCAAATAAAAGATCCAATACAACAATAAAAAAAAAAAGAAAAGTCACGTGCTGTTGTCATGTGCCGTCGTCACGTACATGTACTCCATATTGATGCATTTTATGAAAATGATGATGATGATGATAAATGTCAAAACTAAGACAAGCAAAAGTTCGTCGTTTCATAGCAAATAAATCATCTTATACTAATTTGAAACACATAGTTATTAAAACTAGTCCATATAGAAGATAGAGTGCACATAAAATTGATTTACTATTTTTATTATCTTTTAATGTTCCTCTACCAGGTTCTAAATCACCAAGACCTATTTTAGTAAATGTAATAAATGAAAAATAAATAGTATCAATATAAGATCATCCTTCTCAATGAGAAAATAGAACAGCACCAGTTACAATATATAATGCAAGTACATCTATTGTAGTTGTAATTGATACATGATGTTACATGGTTCTATTTTGGGTGTGGGTGTAGCTCTTCTCTTTCTCCACACCAGAACTCACACCCACAACCACATGTCATGTGTGACAATTGATAGATTGACACGAATCGTTTCTTTTGAAGTGGTTGTCTTTTATTGATGGGAATTGATATCACAAAGATAAGCAAAAATGTAATGCTTTATTCAATTTTCCTTTGTTTTACGTCTTTCTCTTTCGTTCTTTTTCTTGTCTCTCTTTCTTCCTTCTAATTGCTAGCTCGATTCCTCTCTTTTTTACTCAGTACATTATATTGATGGCATACAGTATAACGCTTTGTTTTAATGATGCAGCTTCTCGATTAAACATCTCTATTTCTTTCTTTTATCATGTAAGCACTTCCGAGTGTTACATCCACGAGCATAATAAAAAAAATATAATATCAAGCTATGCTATCAAAAAAGATTGAATAATCATTTATCATTGCAATAATCGTAAGTAGCGTTCATCCGATGGATTCGCTAGCGTTTTCTGAAAGATAACACTGTGCTTTGACAACTAAGTTTTATTTTAATCTTGCAACGCTTTTTCAATCATCGATATGACTGGACATTCAAAACGTCTTTTACTTTTCCCAAAAGTTCCCGTGAATGTAGGTGTGGGTGCGTGCGGGTGAGTCAGACCAAAAACCAGACCAACAACTATACCGAAAACCACACTCCACATAACTTGTAAGTGTATTTATAAAATCAATTTCCTTAATAAATTTCGTAATAGTCGTTCATAATAAGGATAAAATAAACGACTAAGGAAACTAGGTATTCATATATGCTATGTTGCTTCTTTTATATAATATGTTCAACACTTTATCAGAAAATCTTTAGAAACAATCTTATTGATCGATTTCGAAAAATTTGTCATTATATTCTTATGTTGATATTTTCATTAATACAAGAGAAGATGTCATCCAATAATATATTATTTGATAGATTGTTAACACTTTCGAGGCGATGTGGCTCATCGGTAGGCCACGCTATATTTCAAGATAAAACTGAATAGAAAAACACTCTCTTTTGCTTTTTTCCTAGGCAGGAAATTAAATCTCATATGTTATTGGTACTGTCTTCGGTATTTTTCTTCAATCCTTAATTCCATACCACATTGTTTTTTGTTAAATTATTCAAATCAAGAAATTTATTACAGTTAGAACAGAGAGTTATTACTTTCTTTACTCTAGTAAAGATAACTTGTCTTCATTTTTGTTTTCTTTCTTTTTTTGATAGCAGCCAGTACAGCGTCTGCGGACATCATATGCAGATGGTTCTATGTTTTGCGATAGCTGGTGTACAATCTTTTCATCGTAACTACATATTTTCTGTAGCAATGAAATACAGAAAAAAAGGATAAGTCGCTATCATTTGCTTTCCAAATCGTTCACTATATGATTTATTATGAAACTGATTGAAAATTTACTTTTTATTGAAAAAAAAAAAAGTATTTTATATGTGCTATGCTAGACAAATTTCACTTAAATCCATGTTATAAGAACATTGTTTCGAAAGAATGAAAAGTGACAAATCGATTTCGAATTAAGTTTAATTGTTATTTTCATCGTCTACAACTATTTTCAATCATTATTTATTTGTAAAAAAAAAAGAACATTATCTAATTCTTTTTTTGTTCACTCACTGTGACGATCTATAATGACACATTATTATCAAAATTTCTTTTGTAAGATGAAAAATATTTCAATGATAGTGAATTTGAAGAGAAAAACAATCGATTGTAAATGCGAAGATTCAAATATCAATTATCATTTCATAGAAAAATTTAGATTTCTCTTCATTCAAAACATAAAAAACTACGAAATTTATCCTTGTAACATTGTTTAATATGACAACTGTGTGTAGAACTTTTCCTTCTTTTTCTGTCTCTCTCTTAATTAAATTTCTTTTCTTCGATATAAATGAATTCAATATCAATGAACAATATTGTATTTTATCTTAGCTTCATTTCTACACAATCTAACTCTGCATGCAAATACAAAATGGATTTAGGGTGTGAGATGTGGGTGTGGATGAGAAGATCGACATCTACACCCACACCCATACCCGCTTCATGCCTAAATCTTACATAAACTGTTATAAGGCTAGAATTAAATGTCTTACCAAATGCTTACTTACTTTATTCGAAAAGAATGCGTCCGTATGTCACAAATGCTATCAATTTATCAGATAAATGTGTTCTTAGATAGGGTATGTATTTTTCAGGATTTTGTCATATTCATGACGGTGTGAGTGTGAGTGTGGTTCTCGTTTCAGACACTTCCACATCCACATCCACACTTCTTTTTGTAAAGTGAATTACTTTATTGATTAATTTTTTCTGCTTCTGCTTAATATAAATCGAAATCAATATAAATAAAGAATGCTAGCTATTGTTCTCTTTACAATGCAAGAAAGAAATGTTGTTCATAGCAATATTTCGATTCCGTTGGTGGTAATTTCATGCGTTGTTGATCTTCTTCAGGTATTATATCTTGAGGTTTGAAAATAAACGGTTTTGGAAGAATTTCCCAGAAATGTTCTTTGTGTTGTATAGGTTTTTCAACATTTAATCCATTGAGTGAAAAACGATGAATTTCACCTTTTACAAAACCATGTTTTTGATAGAATGTACAGGCTTTGATCATGTTGGTTGATGTAGTCAAATGTACTTTTCGATAATCATGCTGTCGAGCAAAGTTCAATAATGTTGCTAATAGACGAGAACCAATATCGCGTCTTTGAGCATCGGGAACCACAGTCATTCGTCGCAATTCACAAATTTGATCTCTTTCTTCCAACGGCAAAGTCTGATAGTAAATCGGATCGCCAAGACATAGAGGCTGGACTGCTACTTGACCTACGATACGATTATCATCCGTTGACACAGCAACCCACCAGTGGGCATTCGGAATTTGAAGATAATTCTTCTCAATATCTGCCATATCCGTTTGAAGGGCATGAATATAGTATGCTATGTCATTATCATACTCCTTATTACTATCTAATATCATAGCTTGGCATGCAGATAAATCCGATGACTGATAGCTACGAATAATAATTGATGGAGTAACAGATGTATTCATCTAAAACAAAACTATGTTATCATTAAAGTCGACATTTAGTTAGAAGATGTTCTCTTTCATTCTCAACATCTATTCGTGTCCCTTGATTCTAAAAGAAAATTTTCTGTCAAAATGGTTGATAGAGTCAGAATATGGATATTATTCTTCTCGTCACTCACATTCATACTAGCTCTGATTGTATATGAATTTTAAAAAAGAAGCATAATTGATGAAAATTCAATGTTCGATGGTAAGAAAAAGCAATATTGTCCATAAATTTTTCATAAAGAAGAAAAAACAAGAAGAAGTTGTGAAAAATTTTACAGAATGAGGTCGAAGGTTTCTAACAGATTATCTCAATTCAGAAGAGTTGAATAAAAACAATCGAAGTCAGACTGAGAAAATCAACATAGTTCAACGCCCGAAACGATGTGAACAAGATCGAACGTTGCACTGAATAATATTGTAATAGATCAAGAGTATATGATAAAACGTATGAAATCATTCTCACAAATATGCTCAATATTTTATAAAACCCAAATCATTCAATTGGTCTTTGGAAACGAATTATCGTTCACCTGTGTTAATCAATTGATTGGGATCATGAAAAAAGATAAATACCTACTCTTAATGCATAGTCGTATAGGGATTTGTGTTGTTATTGATACATTCAACGATTGAACCTATTCGATTAGATGAAATGGTCGCAACTATTAGAAACAATCATACTGTTTCATCAGTACCTGCTTTTTTTTCTGTTATATCGACCGAACAGAAAACAAAGACGTAGGAGCATTAAATGATAAGGGGAATTGAAGCTTTTTTTTTTTATCGCTGCTGGCTATAGTTTTTCGTGCGTTAGACATGTCATACAAATATGAATGAATAGAACGAAAACATGAAAGAAATCAGATAATGGAATTATTTGGGATCTGCTACTAATTGTCCAGTTTATACTACAGTTACTTGAGCTTTTTTTCCCTTGACACAAAATACTACACATGGCAGAACTGTTTAGTTAATGAAATATATATCTTAAGACAAATAATCAAATTATTAATTAACAAGAAAATATGCAGTATAAATAACATTGGCTTTTTTGTTTTCATTTTGTATTTATTTTGATATAACTTATCAATGCATGATCATGTTTCAATTTATATTGTATGCCCATGTATTTGATTACGACGTAACTACATTGCAGTTGATAAAAAAGAGACGATTTCAAAATCATATTTTTGATTGATAGGTGTATTCGTTATGTCTTTTTAAATTCTATCTAATAATTTATCCAGTTTCGATGATTGATAGAGAGAAAATATCGTTCTTAAAATACAAACATAATAAGTGATACAAAAGTCTTTGGAAAAATGTGCAACTATATTGCTGATTTCTGAATTAATCAAATTTGTTTTGGTTAGAAAGAGCAATGTTTGAACTATAAATTTTGTACCAGACATATTTTTCCAGAATGAATCTGAGAAAGATGCAACGTCAAAAACTGAACACCTCAAAAAAAGTTCTTAAAACGCTTTTGCAACTTGAAAAGTCTGTATTTCCCAATTATTTTGAGCTATAGGGGTTAAATCTGAACAAAAAATACATTAAAATGTAGCGCATGAGAAATTCTGTCGATATTAGCTTTGAGAGTTTTTTCAATCCATTCTTGACTCTTTAATCAAAAAAGTTTGAAATACGAAACTTTTGCAAAATTTTAGTAGAAAAAAAAAACAATTCAAAAACGATTTTGTATCGTTGTAAAACGTTCAAGTACTAAGAACGACCAAATTAATTAGTCTCTTCCATAAAAAGCTATTTATTGACATAAAAATCAAGAATAAATTTAACTTTCAATACACCATTAGAAAGAGCGCTCTCTGTGCTACAAAAATCTTCATTGAACGTGGGTGTGAATGTCGGTGTGGGGTGTAAAAAAAGAGAACAACTACACCCACACTCTCTTGATAAGCCTTCTCTTTTGTCGTGTTTTTTTAAAGTAGTCATACATTCTAATGATTTTTTACATTTTCTTTTGTTGAATACTCAAATGCGTTGCTTTAATGATTGTAAACAGCCGTAAAGCGTTGCATTTTGATAAATATGGTTAATGATATTTGACCATATTTATGGTTTAAAGTAACTGTATGTACCCCGTATTTTTACTATGAATAAATCGTCATTTCGACATCAATGATTGTATTTGTGTTTCGAACTGATTTATATTCAACAATGGAATTCTTTTTTTTATACAGATCAATTAGCTTTTGCTCATATTTTATTTAAATAACAATTGATTATAATGAACATATTTTTGCATGAGGAAAATAGTCTTTTAAATGTTCAGGAAATCCTAATGTATTATAAAGAAATATCACCCTAATTTTTACACAATTGTTTCGAGTTGAATTTCTTGTAAAATTGTGTGTTACTTCTTTCAATAATCGATAATTTATATGAAGAAAAATACTATTTGGTAAACACATTTTAGTATCAAGTAAAAATTGTTCAAGATAATCTTCGTGAGTTTTTATAAGATTAAGTTCAAAAAGATGAGGATATTGAATCACTATCGACAAAGGTCGATTGTCATCTTTTGATTGTTCATTAAATTTGTTAATTTGTGGCTTCTTATTAATTAAAGTTAATTTTTCCATCAATGGGAATGATTTTTGAATTTGAAGAAAAAATTCATGTTCAAAAGGACGTTCATCAAATAATGATATTTCACGAACACATTTAAATATTCCACCTGGAAAATTATTTGTTATATTATCATAATATTTCAATTTATATGGATATGAATAAATATGACATTGACCATAATTTCTTTTTTGAAAATAATCAATACAAGAAATAATTTGATTATAAAAATGACTTAATGAACAAATATTAAATGTAAATTTATTTAATAGTGTCATATTATTAATAATATTTGTTTTCAAATCATAACCATCAATAAATATTTTTTTTCTTGAAACTATAAGAGACAAATCAAGTTCTTCTAAATCGTATAAAAATCAAGATTATACAAAGGCGGGGAAACCGCGAAATTTCATCATGCACCGTCACTGCGGCTCGTCCATCTCTGATGGAAACCTTTTTATTTTAATATTTTTTTGTATAGAAACATACATGTTCTCTTTGATGAGAGTTTTCTTCTCATTCATATTAATAAATAAATATGAAATTGATTCAAATGAATTCATCTGATATATAGTTTCAATGTTTTTATCATTGGAAGAATTGAAATCAAATATCTTACCATTAAAAAGATGCATAGCTATTTCTTGTCGAATGTTATATAAACCAAATCCATATAAATTAGGAAAATTTGTAGCACGAAGAATACGTTCCATTGAAAATGCTTCGAGATCAAGCCATTCGATTTTATCATGAATTTTAGGTAAGATTTGTAAACAAAATCGATCAAGTAT
Organism: Rotaria sordida; assembly: GCA_905250125.1. Lineage (NCBI taxonomy): Eukaryota > Metazoa > Rotifera > Eurotatoria > Philodinida > Philodinidae > Rotaria > Rotaria sordida. The sequence goes on from CAJNOL010001698.1 coordinate 21,975, forward strand.
TGATTCTGATAATGGAAAAATACAATGATTCAAGAAAGATACCATTAAAGTCAAACGATTCGTAAAAATAGAATCATGTACTGTTTTATTTAATCGTTTATTAACACCTATTAAAGAACAAAGCACCTGGACATGAGACAATTTTTTCAAAATAATCATAAGAATTTCGTCGAGTAAATCATTCAATTGAACACGTGGATATTCCATGTTTATCTATACCTAAGCCTATATTGCTTAGCTTATAAATGCCAATATACGCACGTTCATGTATTCTATTTGACCAATCTCGTCAATGAAAACAATGATACATTGTTTCATAATCTGAACTAACGATGAACGAATGTATAGCTGGCAGAACGATTTTTCCCTCTTTCGTTTAACATATCATTTAATATGTCGATTAAAGATGTGCACTACACGCGTCGGCGGTCCGTGCTACCAAAGAAATTTTAGAGGGCAGTGATCGGATGGTCACGCTTCAATCATACCACCTGTTAAACTCTATTGCTAGGATTTAAAAAAAAAAAGGATGTATATCAAACACTGAAAAGTCAAGAGAAGATATTTAATCGTTGGCACACTCATACTTTATGAAATGCCGTTAGTTTTATTACCTTATTTTGATACTTATCTTTTAAATCTATAAATTAAATCTAGATCAATATTGATTGAAAATTATTTCGATAACCAAACGAGCTAACTCGAAACTTAGTGAATTTCATTGTGACGAGCATAATCTTTAAATTCGGGTTAAGCTAGGGTGTGGGGTATGGCTGTGAGCATATAAGTTTTTGTAACCCACTCCCTACACCCTATTCAAGTAAATACTTTATCCACAAATGAAAGAGGATGATAATAAAAAATTATTATAAGACTACTATTCAAAAAAAAAAGGAATCGTATTCATAAAATATGAGTATCAAACGAAGAGCATATTAACATTCGTAAATTAATTTTGATGTCTAGATTCATTCAGATAATGAGAAGTACTGCTAATTTGAGCAGGGATGTTGGCTTTGTATTAGACTAATACTTTTTTAATACTAATGCTCAGCCAACACCTCTCATTGTGAAAAATGCATGACAGCGAGAAAAGAATGTTTTAATTCAACATATAAGCACTGAGCTTTTTATTTTTAATCCTAACTTGAAGATTATTTTTCCTCGAGTAACAGCATCATTGAAAGAGTAAGAAAAGAAAACAATTTGTATATGTGATTATTCACACAAAAGTAATTGACAGAAGTCACAGATAAAAGTTGAATCCATTCACCTTTGGAGAACGTCGTTTGTACTCAAGATAATACAATCTTTCGCAGCTAGGATGAACAAAAAGCAAAAAATGAACAAATGAGACATCAAAACGAAATCAAGATGTATTAGCTAGTCAATTATACTCCTATTTTCTAGTGTACGACGAATCTCGGGTTTCGTCTCTAAATCTGGTGATCCAAATTTCAGGTTGCTGTCACAATATAATCAACATTTATTGTTATAATGTAGCAGAGTCTTCCTTTCGTACTTCTTCGATCAATGAATGATATCGAAAGCTATAATCGATAATCGAATCTAGACCTATCACTATGTTTCGATTATATTTTTTCCTCTGATATTTTTCGTTCAAGACACACATGACTTTTATAATAACAAATAGAGTCTATAGAAGTGTGTTAATTAATAGAAAGAAATCAATTCATAAACAATCACAGATAGTCACCAAACAATCTCGGTCTCAATATTCTAGATTATGATGAGTGGCGTAATACAACCGAAAATAATATGTAATGTAATATGGATAAAAGCTGCGATTCATTAATTGATGAAATAATAAAAGGAATTCGTCAAGTACCTACATATGATATTTTTTTTCGCAGCGTCAAAAATTGGTGACAAGAGAATTTTATCCATGTTGAGAACATAAGATGGATGTATAAAATAAACTGTTTTTTTTTGTAAATAGTACGTAGAGTTTTGCACGTTGCATTTTGTGTTATACCTTGTGTTTAAAATAAATGCACTGGATGATAAAAAAATCTGTTGGACAAATTTCTAGGCTTGGACAATCAAATATCTATTTTACGTGTGTTTTCTAATGTCGAATTAGAAAATTCAGGATGCAATTTAGAAGATAAATAAAAGCCGAAAATTTGATATTTCTAAAGTCTTTGTGATTGTTTAGATTTGAAGATCTTGTGAGTCTTTGAAATTTCATAAAACAAAAAATTTTTTCTTTTTTGAAAAATAAAAACTAAATATGGAAGATCAATATAGAATTCGGTACAGAAGAATGCATATTAGATAAGAAAAGATAGTCTTGATTAAATTTTGACTTTCGCACACTTGTTCATTTAGGATTATTACAGCATACCAAGAACGGTCTTTGCTATACACTTCTAAGTACAGAAGTTAATCATTCTCTTAGTGTCGGTTGTGGTAAATTTTCCAGGATATTATTGAGTGAAACACTCCGTTTAGAGTGAGAGTCAAATTTTATATGATCTCGGACACTTCGATAGGGTTTTTGGATAGCATGCAGATGAAGATGATCGATTGAGTTATATGGTGGAACGTGGAAACAGAAGACAAATGATGAATCATTATTATCGTTCGAATTTTGCGAACGAAGGCGAAGTTGTTCAATGGCAATCTAAGTAGAATAGTGAAGACGAAGTAATGAGAATAACAATAGAGGTTTTACTGTGCGCATATGTTCTAACAAGGTTCGATGAGCATCGGTTAATTTTGATACATTTTCTATGTGTTTTACTGGTACGACGAGTAAATGTAAACGTGCAGCAGGTGCTTTTGGAGTGAACACGACACAATGGTCATCTTTGTACCAAAGTCGATTGGATGGGGATTGTCCTTGAGAAATGCGACAAAAGAGACAATCAGTTAATTCTCTTGTCTCTCTAGCGTAGACCACACCTTTTTTTGTGATCGTGTTGGTGCGTGTTGTTCTCATATCAGTCTGCAACAAGACTACGTCGCTGAATTTCTGCACACAATATCAATAAAGAGATCTAAAAGGGTAACGAAGAAACACAACACTTTAAACATCCACTCGTTGAAATTTTTATCGAAATCACGATTCATCTTTCTGATGCTTGAATGAACTGTTTCACTTCGGATAACCTAAAAATGATTGGACAATAAGCATTATTCATCGAGTCAAGAACCGACGATAGCCTACCAGTAACAATTGAACAGGACGCACAATACATAGAAGCATCTCAAATTGGACACTAATCATGCGAAGATACTCAAGACAAGAATATTTCAAAGGACGAAAAACACAGCAATAAAAATGGAAGATCATCGTTGTTATTCGTATTACTCGTAAATTACATATATTTGTAGAGACTGCATTATTTGTTGAATGAATTTTATATATCTATATATTCGAGCTAATATCAGAAACAAATCAACTAGTATTTCTCAATGAGCTACACTAAAAAACTAACAATTGAAAAAGATTGAGTCGAGTATTGTAAACGCAATAAAAGAAAATACGAACCATTTTACTTTTATCAAATCTAACCTTCTTGAATTGATTAAACATTATAAAAATAACACTCTAAATGTGGATCACTGGACATTTTGTTAAAAAAATTAGAAAAGGCAACGTATGTCGAATCACTGCATAGAAAAAAGTGAAGTAAGTTGTTACTCGAACATCAACTTAGCCGAGGAATTCTTTTCAATCAGGTTAAACTAATAGTTCTAATTTATCTGAATTTACTCGTTTTTTTTACACAAATATTTCTTTCTTTCGTAATATTAAAATATATTCTACTACACAGTACTTATAGAATTTATCTATACAACGAGGCTATTGAGCAAGTATATTTTTGAGTTTTATACTTCTAAATGTTTCCCTCAACGTTACCGGACTTCATCTCATAAAAAAGCGTTTTTACTTATAGTACGGATATGATTATTTTAACTTGTCTGTAAAAAAGACTTGTTTTTTCAATAATAAACCGTATTTCAAATAATGTATGCTAGTGCATTTGTGAAAAATCCACGTTTTTCAGTAAAAGAATGCTAAAAACTCGCGTTCAAATGGTAACCAAAATGGTATCGATTCGAGATAAAAAGGTGTCTGTCATAAACTCGTTTAAACAGTCTATTTACTTGGTGTTTTATGGTCAGAAAAAAACGTGTCGTAGATAAAAGCGATGCGTTTGAATGCATTTAAACGCAAAAATAGCGTTTTCACCTTGAAACCTGAAGTTGAAACGCTGATTCATATAATTTTTTTTCACAGGGAAAGCATTCACCATAAGTTGACCATTTTGTTCGGCTGTATCTTTAATAATGAGTATAACCGTAATTCGAAGAACATCATCTATAAGATGTCTGTATGAATATGCGTACAGAGTAAGCCTTAATTCATCCACACACCATTTTTACTTGTTCCAAAGCATTTTCAGTTCACGAATAATCGACGATTGTCTTGTCTCCAGGACGTTGTTCAATTTGATTTTGTAAAGATATTGAAATGTATACTTTGCTCACGTGTAACAAAATGATTACATCTCCAAGCACAAATATAAAAACTCACAAATAATGATAAGAAATGTAAAATAACGCTTCGTCACATGCACACAAAACAGTCACATTTCATCTTATGTTACCTGTGCGTCGCCTGTTGCAATTGTCAACTCGTCGTATCTTTTTCTATCAAGTATCATCCAGTGTCCTATTGATTATTTGGGGTGTGGGTGTGTGAGTGCGAGAAGAGAAGAGAATAACAACATCCACGCTTGAGTTGATTTGAGAAAAAAAATTACGGAAATTCTTAACTGCAGCTAGATGAATAGATGTTGCTAGAATTTCTATTAGTTGAGTCATACGAGAAAATTTTACATAGAGCAGAAAGAAACAGTTTGAAAAAGGAAGTACTCACGAGGGAATCGCCCGAGATGTCCAACGCCGATTCCCTTTATTCATATGTCGTTTGATAGAGGGTATCCAGGGTGTGGGTGTGGGTGAACAATAAACAACCATACCCACACCCCACATCCACACTCCACACTCACACCCCACACCCACACTTACACCCACACCCCACACCCGCATCCACACCCATACACACTCACACCCACCCACACCCACACTCGTACCTTAATTTTCCACCCTAAAAAAGTATAAAATTTCTTAAGTTTAACACTAAAAAGTGTTTATAACCCTCACTATTTAGTATCAATAAACCCCATTTTTGACGAGCTTTCATTTGATGTAGAATTCATTATGTCTTCTATTTGAAATTATAGCGGTACCCCCCCCCCTGGAATAATATTATTTCCAACCTAATACAAAAAAATACCAAGCAACTCAATTCTGATAGCAGCATGAAAATCTGTGCATTTTTTTCATCAGAAATTCAATCTGTTTAAAAAAGCTAGTGAAGTGTCGATCACCAACTCTATTCGAAAAAATTGAATTTATTTTTCATACGAGCAGACCTTGTTTACACTGTGCGCATTATTGATCCATTACAAAATTCAGATACGGTTGCCATGTAGAAACATCGATCAGAATCATTATTATTTCATCATTCATTGCATGATGGAATTTAGGGTGGAGGAAGACAGAAAAAAATTGGTTGTTATTGTATGCGAGAAAGGAGTCAGTCACTTCTGTTTTTTTTTAACGAAGACAGTGTATTTTTGTGCAAATTAGCCAGACGAAGGTGAGTATTGAACTTCTGATGAGGCAGTCTAGGCTTGCCTGTTTTATAAAACGTAGTTCAGTAGCGAGATCCCATGCATATTGCACGGATATTTTTTCCTGTAAATTTCCACATCTATGCTTTAATCTTGACCCCCAAAATACCCAATCAGACACTGCGCATTATATACAGTGGCTACCAAAATTATCCGACAAGCAGTTACCAGTTTTTTTCTCAGTCTATATTTCAGACATAACAAAAGCTAGAGAACTCAGGTTTCCACCAACATGTAGCCTGAAGTGTCTAGTATAAATGTCCTTAGTTTCAGTTCAATCAATCAAACAGTTCAGTTTATATTAAGAAAAAAAAACATATAGTACAGTTTTTTACCTTCCAAAATTAGCCGACGAGGATACAAAAAAACCAATTTCGACTATAAAAAAATACTATTTTCAACGAATTAATATCTAGTTGGATAGTCATTCTTCTTTCAACCTCATCCCAAATATGTTCGATCGGATTCAAGTCCGGAGAGAACGGTGACCATTTTAGCCGTTCAACTCCTTTTTTGTCCAACCATTTCGTTATTATATGGACTCGGTGTTTCGGGTCATTGTCATACTGCATGAGCCATTTCCGCCCCAAATTCAACTTTTTTACAGATTCAAGTAATTTTTTGTTTGCAAAATGTCACGTTAAATCTCTCCTGTCATACTTCCGTCGGTAAAAATAAGATTTCCTACACCCGATGAGGAGAAACAACCCTAGCATTTTACGTTTCCACCCCCGCGTTTCAGGGCAGGAACGGTGCATCTAGGATCAAGTGCTTCTTTTGGTGTTCGCCAGACCATAACTTTTCCGTCTGACCCAAACAAGTTGAATTTACTTTCGTCAGTCCATAGCACTTGATCCCAGAAGTCGAGAGACTTTTCTCGATATGTTTTAGCACACTGAATACGTTTGGCACGATTAACCTTGACAACGTACGGTTTCTTTCGAGCAGCACGGCCCTTGAATCCTGATTCGTGTAATCTACCACGGACTGTTTGCTCAGAAATGATTATTCCCAATTCAGTTTCGATTTCAGCTTTCACGGATGATGCTGATTTTCGTCGATCCGCCTTTATTTTTCGCTGTATAACTCGGTCGAGGTGTACAGTGGTCTTACGTTTTCGTCCTCGACCGATGATATTTTGAACACATTTTGTTTTTTTGTATTTATCAATGATGTAATGAACTGAAGTTCGAGGAATAATCACTTTCTGAGCAATATCGTGCTCTGATTTGCCATTCAGATAATGTTTTATGACAGTTTGTCGTAGATCAACAGAATACTTCTTCTTCTTGGGCGCTATGTTGAGAAAAATGAGTTAAGTAACGGATTTTTATATTTCGGATTTCAACGTATAGTAGTTTATCACTATAGATGACTCTAGCTACCGCTTCTGCCCCGTTCGAGCTAATTGCTTGTTAGAGGATGATCGTTCTCTGCCTTACCAATTTACTTGTCGGATAATTTTGGAAGGTGAAAAATTGTACTATATGTTTTTTTTTCTTAATAAAAACTGAACTGTTTGATCGATTGAACTGAAACCCAGGATATTTATACTAGATACTTCAGGCTACATGTTGGTGGAAACCCGAGTTCTCTAGCTTTTGTTATATCTGAAATATAGACTGAAAAAAAACTGGTAACTGCTTGTCGGATAATTTTGGTAGCCACTGTATATAAATAGACCTTATAGGTTCATCGCCTTGTTACCCATGTATAGCCTTATACCCTTGTAGCCTTATCCCCTTGTAGTTTTACGACCTTTGACCTTTAACCTTTAATCTCTGATCCGATACAGACAGTTAGATACACACACTGAACATTATACATATATAAACAATATATTACAAGATGAAATAAGATAGAAATTTATAATTCAGGGGCGAACTTACAGCGGACGAGATGGGGGTGACGATCCTCCCTCTTTAAAACTGATTTTATGCTACTTTCAAGCGGTTTTTCTCCTAAATATTGTATTTTTATCGTAACTACCCTCCATTTTGCTCAACCGCACCTGTTCCCTTCAAAAATTCTTCGACTCGCCACTGCTATAATCTTTAAATATTTTAGTCGTTGTCACGTGGAAAAAGTCAATAAAATAGATTTCTTCTTTTCTCTATTATCTACTGCATTTGCTTGATATGTTAAAGAGTGTGTGGGTGCGGGTATGGATGCGGATGTGAATGTGGCTGAAAAGAATAAGAACATCCACCTCCCACACCCAAAGGACGAACATCTTCAAGCTTTCTTTCAAATAAATCATTCGCTTCAACATACTATTAATACAGTAAGTTGTGTATTCGATCTCTTATCAATGTAACTGTAATATTTTGCTGAGCAGCAGTTCGACATACGCTGACAGTCAACTCTAGCAAGAAAACGACTTCCCAATCGATTATTTCCTTAGAGTGAAAGGATAGGGCCCAGAAATGGAAATTCACCTGTGCCTGTCCGGCTGTTTGTAATGCAGTTACCAGATGATAAGTATGGGAAAAATAGTCATAAGTATGGAGAAAACAGCCGTAAACATGGCAACAATGGGATTCCATGAAAGGTACTCCCCAGGCAAATGCTCTCCCGACATTTGTTTACCAGTGGCACTTAGTCCTAGGACCGTAACTCACCGACCAGTTGCATCGCTAGTCGTACCTAGCGAAACTCTTATTGATTGCAAGTGCAAAATGGTGTTGGTATGAGTAAATCGAGATCTCAATCCATAGACACCACACATTCTCACTCACACGGATGCTCAGCTCCACCCTCAACGTCACCCTCGTCGACACCCACTCCAACTCGCACACCCACACCCACACGCTAGTCGACACACACTCCAACTCCCACACCCACACCCTCATCGCCATCCTCACCCATATCCACACCCACACCCACACCCACACCCTTTTTATATGATATTATAGATCATGACAGATGAAAATGGTCAATTAAAAGATTTTGATTTCGTTCATTTTGAAACACAAGAAGCAGCTGATAATGCTATTAGTGAAGTTAATGGTGTGTTATTAGCTGATAAAAAAGTTTATGATGGTCGTTTTATGTCACGTAATCAACGTGTTGAATCTGGTGGACCACGTAAATTTACAAATATATTTATAAAAAATTTCGGTGATCAAATAGATGAAGAAAAATTACGTGAACTTTTTTCAAAACATGAAAAAATTCTAAGTTTTAAAGTAAATTATAGAAAATTTTTTTTCTAATAAACAAAAAAAAACACAATAAAAATTTATCTATTTTAGATTGAAAATGATGAAAGTGGACATTCAAAAGGTTTTGGTTTTTGTAGTTTTGAAAATCCAGAAGAAGCTGAAGAAGTAAAATAGAAAATAAAAAAAACAAATAAATAAATAAAATACGTTTTTTTAATGATAATTTTCTAGGCTGTTAAAACATTAAATGGATATTCAATAGGTGATAAACAACTTTATGTTGCTCGTTTTCAAAAGAAAAATGAACGATTATCAGAAATAAAACGTAAAAAAGATTTACAAATACAAGAACGTATGAATAAAAATCAAGGTGTTATTTTATATATTAAAAATTTGGATGATACTATTGATGATGAACGTTTAAAAAAAGAATTTTCTAAATTTGGAACAATTACAAGTGCAAAAGTAAATTTATATAATTTGTTTGATAATTTTCAAAACGTTTTTTTTTATTTAGGTTACGACAGAAAATGGTCGATCAAAAGGTTTTGGTTTTGTTTGTTTTAGTGCACCTGATGAAGCAACAAAAGCTGTTACAGAAATGAAAGGTTCTATTGTTGGTTCTAAACCACTTTATGTTGCATTAGTACAAAGTAAAGAAGAACGTCGTATGCATTTAACTAATCAACATATGCAACGTATGGTAACATCACGTGTATCACCACAAATGCCATTACCATTTCTAAATGGCATGAGTGGTATGATGCCTTATTTACAAGCACCAATGAGTCCATCACCACAACGTAATTTCTTTACATCAACTGCAATGCCAACTTATCGACCAGCACAACCACGTTGGTCATCAACTGCACCAGCTAGTGGTATGAGACCTCCAGCAGGTGCACAAATGACTGGTATGCAAATGCCACAATCAGCTATGGCTGCTGCTCAACGATTGGCTGATATGGCTAGTGTTGCATCTCGATCAGATATGCCAGTGCCAACACGACCGACACCAACACCAGGACAAATGATGCCGAATAATTCCGTTCCACCACAAACTGGTGCACAACCTCAACAAGCAACAGCTTATACACGTACGGCAAGAAATATGCCAACTAGCGTAAGTATTTCAAATCGACGAGATAACAGTCATTACGTAGGACCTGTTGAGACTAGAAGGATCCTTTCTTATGCAATATCCTTTTACGGATACACTGAAGTTTTTATCTTTGGCACGGTTTACGAGCGCATGGTAAAAAAACAGTCATAACTCCAAAAAGATAGCGCATGAGACCTCAATAGACTTTAGGTAATGATTTGGGCTTTGCCTTCTCGGATGGCTCCGTCGCAAGAAGATTGAAAGTAAAAATAATGTTTTTTTTTGTCTTTTTAGAATCCAGGTGGATTTCCAAATTCAATTTTAGTTACTGGACAAGAACCATTAACACCAGCTGTTCTTGCTAATGCAACACCACAAGAACAAAAGCAAATGTTAGGTGAACGTTTATTTCCATTGATTCAACAAATGCAACCAGTATTAGCTCGTAAAATAACTGATATGCTTCTCGAAATTGATAATACTGAACTTCTTCATATGCTTGAATCACGTGAATCACTTAAAGCAAAGGTTTGTTTTTTTTTCGATAAAAATTTTCAATGAGAAATTATGTTTATATTTTATATTAGGTTGAAGAAGCTATTGCTGTACTTCAAGCTCATCAAGCTAAACAACTTTATGCAGCTAAACAAGCAGCAACAAATTCAGCTGCCTCATAATAAGAATTAAATGTCATCATTTACAAAAAAACAAAACAAAAATAAACAAGCAAACACATATACACACATTGATTGTCTGTTATATTCTTTCTTTTTTTTCATTACATGCCCAGTTCGATTATCTTGGCGGGTCTTTGTTAACTTTCGTTTTTCTTTTCTTCTGTTTCGTTTACTATTGTTTGGTGTTGTTAAATAAGAGCGAAAAACGTTGCGCACTACAAAATCATTGTCATCATTATTAAATCTGGGAAAAAAAATTATTAAAATACTCCCTTGTTTTTGGTGTAAGTTTGGGTGTGAATGTAGGCTGTATGGTTGTGGATGTGAGTGTTGTCGATGGCTCTATTCTACCCATATCTACACCCATAGGTCGACCCTCTCTCTAATCTTGGCCATCGCGGAATACTCCTACCAACATATTCCTAAACATTAAATTAATTTTTCATTATATTTCTATGCTTTATTCATTAATAATATTAGTTGGGCAAATTGAAAAAATCTTAATTTTTCTTTAACAAGTTATGTTTGATGAACTAGGGTGTGGGTGTGGGCGTGGAGATGTGGGTGAGTGTGGGGGTGGAGACGTGACGGGTGTGGGTATGGGCATAGGTGCATGGGAAAAGAATAACAACACCCACACACCCACCCCATATCCACGCGCACAGCTACACCAACACCCACAGCCACACTCCACACCCACCCACACCCATACTTACACCAACACCCACAGCCACACTCCACACACACCCACACCCATACTTACACCAACACCCACAGCCACACTCCACACCCACCCACACCCATACTTACACCAACACCCACAGCCACACTCCACACCCACCCACACCCATACTTACACCAACACCCACAGCCACACCCTATGGTACTTAAGGTTTTCCTATAAATTCCCGAGTACTATTGCCATCTGATGAGATCCTTGAGCAAGATCGAAACACGTGTCATGGCAGCTTGTCATATTATCCAAAAAATAGATGTTTAGAAACTATTGTTTTAGGATTTGCATAGTACAGAAAAACTGTAAAGTCAATACCACGGTGATCGTTCATTTCGGGAGATGATATTCCGTCTCTTACTACCGAATGCAGCATAAAGATAGTAACATTTGGTATTTTGCAAATATCACATTACAGATAAATCACATAATCTTGATTTTTTTTAAATGCGCTGTGAAAAGCTCTACAAAAACTATATGAACAAATTCTTATTGGAAAAAAAAAGTCTTCCAAATATATCTATTATGCTCAATACTGTGGAACATAGCGTCGCCATGTGACTCGTTCATTTTGGGTACAAGAGATATCATCAGAACAAGTGAATAGGGATTTGTTCTTACAGATTTTGTAGACTTTTTCGCGGCGCATCGTTTAAAAAAATCAAGATTATATGATTCAAGTGTAGTGTGATATTTGCAAGTTACCAAACATTATAATCTTTATAATGCACCCTATATCATTCAAAAAAGGCTGTCATATTAATGGGATAGCAAACCAAAAGATAGAGTTTATCTGAATCGTAATTTATAATTCTAATAATGCTGTTATGTAACTGCGATAAAAAAAAATAGAAGATAAAGTTTATCTGAATTCTAATTTAGAATTTTAATAAAGCTGTCATATAACTGTGACAGAAAAACAGATGGTAAAGTTTATCCGAATTATAATTATAACTCACGAAAGAACTTCACTGTATAAATAATGGAAGAGCAAAAAATAAAAATAAGCTACACGAGCATGACGTTATTGTGGACATAAGTTACCGACAGTGTTTTTGATGAAAAACAGATTGAGTTATTGGAGTATTGTTCTAGTATCAAACTACTCAAATAATGTGTCAAATCAGAGGTGCTAAGTCTGGACTACCTATGTCTTTGCTTCTTATATTAAAAGATACGTGATAGATACACATCTTATACCTGAAACTAGTCTACGAAGACTAGTCGACTTCAAAGTTCTTCGACGGCTACCGATTTAATTATTCAATGACTGAAGTGACATACATAATGGAAATTATGTACTTAATACCTATAATCACTATAACACATAGAACATACGAAATAAACTACAATCTGTGTGTCCACTTTATCACTCGAGCAATACATCCTATGTAATACATTCTGCCCCACTCCCTCACTCTGACGATGTGCTCTTTGTAATCTCTTTTGCCGTCGCGAACTTTTTCACGACAACCCAACATTGGTGATAGAAACTCTGTCGGAAGGGCTGCATCTATGCATATCAATTTGAAATAAAATTCCAGCTAACTCTAACAATCTTCAATCTAATTTCAATTCTGGACACTTTGAAATTTCATTCCAACGAGTGTCAATAACTTGCAGCTCCAGTTTTGGCCACTTCTAGTTCTTATAAATGTATTGACTTATGTTGTTAGTCAATTACGTCATTCAGTGTAGTATCCTCTGTCCTAATCGAAATTGTAGTGGTACTGTATTGTATTGAATTTGATCCTCACTCTGAAACACATATCCCATCTCACCACATCCAAATTTTAACTCTCATCCTCCTTAGCCATTATAGACCTTGTATCGCTAATGAATACATACTGCTATGAAGAAAATATTCCGAATTTATGTGTTTTTAATTACGACAATTCGCCAAAGGAATGTACTTTTCATTCTGTGAAATTTACATAGTATGTGGGAGAGTATTTCTAGTTCCCATGTAACTCACACAAATGATTACGTCGCACTGATAATTTCAAAAAAAGTTAATAACAGAGGGTGTAGTTTATTATAGATTGTAGTCTGAATTCTAGTGTCTATTTATGATTTAACGTTTGAAGATGGGGGTGTGGGTGAGGATGAAGGTCTTCTTCCCACTCTCACGTACCCTCAAGATGTGTACTTTCCTTAAATTAAAATTTCTAAAAATTAAAATTTCACAATTTAAGTTACAAATCGCAAGGATACTGTCGAGTTCTGACCTCGTTTGGCTCGATCGAGGATGCTTGCACCCTTCGAAATTAACAATCTCAATAGTCTATTCAAGAGAGGGTGTGGGTGTGGGTGTGAGTGTGAGTGTGGTGTGTGCGTGTGGGTGAGGAGAGATAGTATTCTCTCATACTCCACACCCACGCCCACATCCCACCCACACCCTATCGGTTTTGGTGATCATTGCGACATAAAATGTGAAAAAATTTGCGTATGGTCTAGCTAGAAAGAAAGCAAGAAAGAAAGAAAGAAAACTCGCGACGCAGTACGATAAAGTGCTTCGCACCTTAAAAACTGGCAAAGGAATACATAAATGCTGTGCTTTGCAGCGCATTAAAAAGTAGGTTTAATAGAAAAAGATTTATTTGAAAAATAAAAATGATAAAAAGAGTAAGTTTGCTTATCTGACAATTAATAAAACATAAGGCTGGTGCGAAGAAATATCTCGCTCTATGTTTCATTCTCGTCTATCAAGTTTCTGATAATAGTGATAATTTATGTGAGATTGCAATTTACCCTATTTTATTATATCCAATATGTCTCCAACTTATTTTAGCATTGGTGTTCATACGTATGGAATATTTTTCATCTCTGTAGAGCAGTCTAAGTGCTTTACTCCGTTTTCTCTTATATTCGTGTTCATGATTATTGGCTGTGAATGCAGAGAGAAAGAGAAGACAATTCGAAGGCAACGTTATCGAACCTGAATTTAAAGCTCTTTTCTTTCTCTCTAATGTCTAAATCTTTCTTTCCTTCTGTTGCACTTGAGTTGAGGGCTTTCTCGGCTAGAATGGAAAAGTGCATAAGAAATATGAAACTTGATACTCTTTCACATATCTTTTTAAATGATTAACGTAACTCGTTTTGAGCTTTTATCTATTGCCACAACTTCTCCGCTTCATGTTTTCCTTCTCATGATTTTTTATCCCTTCTGTTGTATTCATAATTTGTCTACTTTTATCATGCAGTATATTCTGTGTTGTGTCTTTTCTACTTGTAACTTTACGAAATGTCTTTTTTAAGTCATCTTTTTGCTTTGGTACTCAGATAGATAGATAGAAGGATTACACAGTAACTCAAAGATCTTTATTTTTTTAGTGCTGAGTCTACCAGAGGTTTTCGCTATGCAGCTGTCAGCCTCTCGAGTTTCTGAATGCTGGAAGTCCAGTCAATCAAGGTGTGGATGTAGTTCAGCATCAAGTCATGGTTAGTTAATTGTAGATGAGGATTCCGGAATTTCCCCAGTAAGACTATTGTCAACAGGACATTCACCAATACCAAAGGTACATGATAGTTTTGACGAAAGTATAGTTGACTTTCTCCAGTTGTCGCGAAATAATTTTAAAACAGGACACATGTAAGAGCTGAAGCTAATATAGTTAGAGTGCATATATATCAGAGTTGTTAATTGAGGCGTCCATGAAGTCGGAGCCCATGAAGAGTTCATGAGCTGATGCTCTTTGTCGGGATGGAGCGAAGTGTCGCTCTATCACCTTTCTCTAGAGTGTTCAGCTTTTGCTCAGTCAACGCCCTACCTACGGTCTGAATCATGGGGTTATAATTTTACTTACGCCATGGTCTAAGTGAAATTTTAAAAATCACAGAAAGACTTGAAAGTATAGAAAATGAGACTGTACAAGTTTTCTTGTTACTTGATCGGTCATACAGCGGGATACACATTATGTGTACACATTTTCTCTTTTACTCTTCATTTTTCTTCTCGTTTGCTTTTCTTCTGTCTTCAACTATTGTCTGTTTCAAAATAAAAGGCAGGTTGCTATTTTCTAGATAACTTTCGCTGAGAACAAGATATAGACCTGCGATTTTCACCGTTTGCAAGAGCAATGTCAGGGCCATCAATCGGTATAAAACTCATCAAAGTGAAAGATGCTTTTTTTTTATAGGTACTTTTGGATTAACACTTTTGCTTTTGAGCATTTTCATCAATTTTCACAATAGTCTAAACTCAAACTATGTTAAAATGTGGCTCAAAATCGCCCTTTTTTCGGTATAAAATTAACAGGTGTTTTTTAAAATTCACTTTGAGTAAGAGGTTGAGAGATAGTGAAATACGTGGGAATTTTATAGAAAAAAAGGATGATTTAAGCTACATTTTGACATAATTTGAGCTGGAATCAGAGACTGACGAGACAATGAGAAACTGTCTCGTCAAGACCCACCCGGGGTTGTTCACAGACTGTCTCCCGTCTCATCTTGCCTAAAAATCTTTAATTCCGTCCCGTCCCACGTGCCGCCAAGAGTTTTTTCAGTCCCGTCCGTCCCGGTTAGTTCCGCGAGCGTCTTTTTGCCAAAACGTCAATGTCATACACCGGCTTGTCCGCGTAACGCGTCAACTCTAATACCCATAGTTTGAAAAATCAGGTCTAAATATCACCACTACTATCAGATATAGTGAGGGAGGAAATGGGTAAAAGCTATTTGTAGTTTTCAGAAGACGAGATTTAACTCGCATTCATTCAATATTGTGGATATCTTAATAGCAGGAAAAGGGTTTTATTTTTTTGGTTTTCGTTATCGCGTAACGTTAGTGTGACCAAAGTTTCACCATGAATAAAAGACCTTTCTCAAAAAAGCATTTCTCACATTAATACTCCAAAGTGTTTTCTACAAATCTGTTATAAAATATTTTGTTCAGGATAATATACATTTGGAGAAAAACAAAGAACAAATATAACAACCCCAAATTTGTGTCCCTTGTTCATCATCGCGCAACGCTGTATATTTTTGCTATGATTTTCAGAATGGCTAGCTAAATAAACTCAAATTTACCGGATTCTAAGAGTATCTAAGAAGACACATCTTCCGATGAAAAAATCAAATTTCTAATGGATTTCGTTGCTGAGAAAATTTGAAGACAGTACGGACAAAACGTCATCGCGTTACGCTTGGACAAGCCGACGTATATGTTCATTTGTTTCATAAGAATAAAGTGTGTGACTAGAAGTACGAGCGGACGCTGGTGGTGCTGAAGTAGGAGAGAGGCTAGCGTATTGTTCGCCGTGAACGAGATAATACGAGAGTATGGCGAATAGCTGGGTCATCGACTTTTCTCGGCATAGAACCCATGTACGAATACGAATTGAAAAGAATAACTTCTGAGATTAACAACTGGGACGAAATGAGACAGAATGAGCAACGATATACATACGTAATTATATATATATTGCATTTTCTACGTCAGACAGATAATATTATGGTTATTGTCTCATCCGTTAGTCATCGCTCATCTCATTCAAATCGAATTGACCGTCACTATTGTTCATTTACTGGTTCAATGTCTATTTCCGTATGAGTCGCCTGCAGTGACGATCATTCTTCTACTTTTGCTACATAAAATCGATCACCATTGTAATGCACCACATGGACGGTTATTTTTGCTTTTTGTTCCATTGACGGGAGTAAGCGGGAGAAGCATTGAGTCTTGTCTATCCAATATCCTGTGACCTTTTGTCCCGCGTCACGTCCCGTCCCGCTCTACTCATTTTTTTCTCTCCCGTCCCGTCACTCTATGGTTGAGATTATTTTGAAAATTGATAAAACTACTTAAAGGGAAAAGTTTTGATCCAAAAGTACCTATAAAAAAAGTATCTCTCGCCTTAATGAGTTCTAAACTGATCATGACTCTGACATCGCTCTTTCGAATGATGAAAATCGCAGGTCTATATCTTTTTCTCAGCGAAAGTTATCTAGAAAAATGCAATCTGTCTTTTATTTTGAAACGGACAATAGTAGCATGAAGAAGACCTTTGATTCTTTCATTTTTTGTCAGTACCATTGTGGTGGTCGTAACTAGTCTTTCATTTTTCGTCCACCATAAATTCTTTTCTTTGCCGTCTGTGTTCATCTTTCCCTTGTCGACTTCTTTTGCACTCTCTCCGCATACACAAACACGTATTCTATGCTATCAAGTGACTCTTCTTTCTCATTTTTGCTCGCAATGGTCCCTGTATCTTCTCTACTAGATTT
The DNA here is from genome assembly GCA_905250125.1 of Rotaria sordida. Classification (NCBI taxonomy): domain Eukaryota; kingdom Metazoa; phylum Rotifera; class Eurotatoria; order Philodinida; family Philodinidae; genus Rotaria; species Rotaria sordida. The sequence goes on from CAJNOL010001698.1 coordinate 39,605, forward strand.
CTTTTGTTTCTTATTTCCGTTCATGCGTTGATTTTAGGGGAAAACAATTAGGAATTCGATGTTATACGGGACTTCTTTCGAGTATGTGTGAGCATAAAACTCACAGTCATGCCCACATTCCTATCTCTCATATATATCATAAGTTAAACTCACTAATGTAGTTGATAAAAACTTTTTCATGCATGTTTTATTTGCTCTCACATTCATGAAGTTCTAGAGGGTATGTCACAGAGATGGACACAGGACAGGACAAAACTTAGTTTTGTGCTCTGTCCTGCCGCACGCCGGGACAGAGGTTAGTAACAGGACAAAACAGGACTGGGCAAAGCTTAAATTTATGTCCTATCCTGTCCTGTTTTGACGGATGAGAGATCAGAGGCATCTAGCAGGGCAGGACAGGGCGGAGAACGTAATCCTGTGCTCTAGTCTAAAAATGAATTATCTATAAAATAGCTAATAAACCACTATATAATTCGGTTTTGTAAAGTCAAAATAAGGATTCTTACTGGCCCAACACCTACCAGGATTCAGTAAGGTCGCAGGATAGATCAAAACTTCAATTTATGTTCTATCCTGCCATCCTCCAGGACCGAGGTTGGTAACAGTACAAAATAGGATTGGGCCAAACAGAACAGAACAGGACAGGCAATACTTAAATTTCTGTCCTGTCCTGCCGCCCGTCAGGGCAGAGGTTACTAACGAGACAAAACAGGATAGGACACAACTTAAATTTATGCTTTATCCTGCCGCCTGTCAGGCCAGAGGTGGGTAACAGGACAGGGCAGAACAGAAAAATTTGTCTTGTGCTCATCTCTAGTGTGTTAGCAGAAGTACCTAAAGTGTGTTGAGGAAATCCCATGGTCATTCGCGAATTGGCAATACTGTTGATGGCGAAAGTGATATTGACAAAATGTTGAGCACTTTGTGGGTGTTAGTATAAGTATGGGTTAGTGTGGGTGAGTGTGAAGGTGTCGATGTGTGGGTGCTTAACAACCGCATACGTTTTCTGCCCCGGATTATTCTTAGGAGACCTAATTTTCGAAAAAGTTCATTTCCATCAGATCTTGGCTCACCAGTATAGTTTCGAGGAAAATGGAGTTCAAATTAGTGTTTCTCGCCCCCAAAACCATTTATTGATTATCACGGAATCTTGAAAAGTTGTTTCTGTGCTGAGAAAGGTTGTTTCAATTTTCAACTACTCAGAGTGTAGACAGACCGATCAGGAATCTCCATTCTGCAAGCTTATCCTTTTAGGATTAAGAGTAATTTCATTTTGGTGTTTGACAATGTGAAGCATAGACATATGCTTTTGCTTGTATTTCTATGAAAGATAACATTTCAAATATACAAAAGAGACTTCACAGAAACGATGCTTTAGCCAAAGTCAGATGGTTTGGTGAGTTCATGTAGCAAACCCAAACTAATTTAGAGCAAAATCACCAAATCCAAACCGTTTGGATTTGGTGTATGCCTACCAAAACTCACACCCACACTCTAACTCTCGGAGTTTCTAATAGAATCAACTTCTATTTTACTCTGACACGTTTCCTATACACAAATATAGGAACGAAGGAAGAATTCTTTCAAATTTTTTATCTAGTAACTCATATCAGCGGATTTTGAACAAGATCTAGGCTCCGCTTTGCTTGACTTTCTTCAATAAATATGATATATATTCAGGAATTGATAATTTGATGTTTTCTTCGTTGAAATCATTATTTAACTCAAGTGAAAGGGTTCTCAATTCGTATAAAACGACCACTAATAGGAAGACAAAATTAGCTACAAAGTTCGATTTCTATGCTATGCATAATATTTGTAAGTGTCTTGATACCTAGATATTTTCATAGTTACATGAGGCTAGTAGTTTTCATAACTCTCACAACGGAAGGAAATCTTTTCTAATATTTTTGTAATGAGAGCATGGACTGACAATTACTCGCTATTGAGAGTTTCTGACAATGTGTTAAAAGTAATTCAGTAGAATGTGCGTTCGAAATTGCGGGCTGAAAAATCTTTAGTTCAGAATAAATTAAACTTCTGATGAATTGCTAATTTTTTCTGACCGTAATAAAATCATTCATCATGAGCCGATGTGCTAATCATATGATGAAAAAGCGTGAGATCAATATTTAGAGCTGGAATTCTGATGACGACTACAAATTTGTCAGTCAAGAACTTCAGCTCATATGTCTTAATCGTTAAAGCCATGGAAATCGATAAAAACGAACATATTAGACTAGCTATAATGCCCCAAAAATTGATACAAGATCGGCTAAAAAACTGGTGAAAATCGGCCGGTTTTAACAGTTCATCTGGACCGGATCAGCAAACAAGCTGGTTCACTTCCAAGTATGCCCTACTTACCTTGAGATGTCAACAATAAAGAGATTTAGCTTCAAGCATTATCATTAGTAATCATTTTGTGAAACACGATCTGAAAGGAGTGTTGAAGTGTATAGGGTAGAAATTTTGGACCCACCCCCCCCCCTCCCCCCGTGACACAGAAAATCCATACCCATCACAGACCGTGACAGAGAACCTCCGGACCCATCACAGACCGTGACAGAGAACCGTGTGTACCCATCACAGACCGTGACAGAGAATCCGGGTACCCATCACAGACCGTGACAGAGAACCCTGGGTACCCATCACAGACTGTGATAGAGAACCCTGGGTACCCATCACAGACCGTGACAGAGAATCCGGGTACCCATCACAGACCGTGACAGAGAACCTCCGGACCCATCACAGACCGTGACAGAGAACCGTGGGTACCCATCACAGACCGTGACAGAGAATCCGGGTACCCATCACAGACCGTGACAGAGAACCCTGGGTACCCATCACAGACCGTGATAGAGAACCCTGGGTACCCATCACAGACCGTGACAGAGAATCCGGGTACCCATCACAGACCGTGACAGAGAACCGTGGGCACCCATCACAGACCGTGACAGAGAATCCGGGTACCCATCACAGACCGTGACAGAGAACTCTGGGTACCCATCGCAGACCGTGACAGAGAACCCGGGTACCCATCACAGACCGTGAGAGAGAATCCGGGTACCCATCACAGACCGTGACAGAGAACCCGAGTACCC
>CAJNOL010001698.1:42718-56651 GCA_905250125.1 Rotaria sordida
GGTTCCTCAAGAACAAAGTACCCAAACGGATCGATCCCTTCGTGTAAATCGTCAATTATGTGGTTTGAAACTCAAAGATGTTCTCCGGTTTATCTCCTCTTTATTAGTGCCGCTCGCATTAGGTGTCTTCACTGTTGTCATCACTTTACAGCAACAGAATGCAGCTAAACAACAACGTGACGAAGATCGAATAGCATCACAACTGCAACGTGAACAAGACAAATATCTGAACGATGAAAGATATAAAAACGAACTTTTCGATACTTATATTAAGGAAATGGCCAAAATGTTAAAAGAATATAATGGATCACTCACCTCTAATGAAGTCTCAGCTACAGTTGCTCGAGTTAAAACTCTGAATATTTTTCGTCAACTAGATGCACAACATACTATTCGCATTATTCGATTTCTCTATGAAGCCAAACAACTTACTGAAATACACGGACATTCCGCTCTGGATCTTTCAACAGCAAAACTTCTTGATATCGATTTTCGTGATTCAGCAGTAAATGGAAAACAATTGAAGGAACTATCATTGACTGGAATCTTTCTGTCAAATGCCACATTTATAGGTATTGATATGGAGCATATCAACTTCGCTAATACTGAGTTTAACACTGTTAACTTTTCAAATGGAACACTTTGCAGTGTCAATTTTCCATTCACTCGCTTCAACGATGCTAATTTTTCATCCACCCAACTCTACACTATTAACTTTTCATCCAGCACTCTCTTTAATGCTAATTTTTCATCCGTTTCACTCTTTAATGCCCGCTTGCTAGATGCCCGACTTGAGCATGCTAATTTTTCATCCGCTATGCTGTTGAGAGCCGATTTTTTACGCGCCCGACTGGAGAATATTAGCTTTTCATCCACCGTGCTTAATGATGTCGTTTTTACACTTGCTACCCTTTTCAATATCAATTTTTCATGCGCGAAGCTGATCCATGTCACATTTGAGCAGGCTACACTCCATAATGTCGACTTTTCATCTGCTAAGCTTAACAATGCCGACTTTTCAAATGCTAAACTCATCAATGTCACCTTTTTATCTGCTAACCTTAGCAATGCCGACTTTTCAAATGCTCAACTCGTCAATGTCACCTTTTCATCCGCTATTTTAGGTAATGTTTATAATAGTTTTGCTTTTTTATGAAATTTATTTTTCAATTGCCGTTTAGCTTCAGCCATATTCTCTAGTGCCGAAGCATCTTACACGAATTTTCAACAAACAACTTGTGTCGCAGCTCGTTTCAATTATGCTAATTTATCTAATTCCAGCTTTTGGCACTCAAACATTAAGCGTGCTTCGTTCATAGCGGCTGACTTGGCTAATGTTGATTTTTCTCGTGCCAATCTTTACAACGCTGATCTTGCTCATACCAATATTGTAGACAGACAATTGCAAAGTGCTCTCTCTATTCAAGACGTCCGACTACCCAATGGAACACTTGCTCATGATACAAACTTGATCAATAATGGCCATGCTGATTGCAATACTTCTCTTGTCGCCAGTTGGATATTACAAACTGGCAATGTCACTACGATGATGTCTGACAAGAATTATACTAACTGCCAGTTTATGTTACAATCACTTGATACTGGAGCTACTATGTTGCAACGTGCCAATTTATTAAACAAGTGGGACCCGAATTCTTGGCCATACTCACAGGCCATATTGATTGCAAGTATGAGCATCGGTGTATCCGTTCAATTGAGAGGAATCAACAATATCGGACACATTCGTGCTCAGCAAAAGTTAAGTAAGTTTCAGTATACCATAGTGGCAGGCAAAATTTTAGAGCATCTTTTATTTTTTGAATTATTTTGCTCAAAACGATCTGTTAAAGGTATTCCAATAGTGATTTGGATAGCTAATGAAGAGCTCTATTTAACGCATTATATACCAGGATTTCATCGATAGATTATGACGGCAAGGTTTTTAAAAAACCGAAAACCGTATTTTTCAGGTCTTTGAAAACTTTGTGGAAATTGTTTTTTTATAATGTCATCTTAAAGAGTGTAAAATTCTGAACAAAATGGGAGATTGCTGTGATTTTTGCAACCTTCTCTTCAGAAGTTACAGGCATTACAAAATACAAAAGAAAGTGGATTTTATCAAAAAATCACTGAAAATCGACTAAAAAATGTATTTCTTCATGTTTTGTAATGTCTGTAATTTCTGAAGAGAAGATCGTAAAAATCACAGCAATCCCGCATTTTGTTCAGAATTTTACACTCTTTAAGATGACATTATAAAAAAACAATTTCTACAAAGTTTTCAAGGACCTGAAAAATACGGTTTTCGGTTTTTTAGAAACCTTGCCGTCATAATCTATCGATGAAATCCTGGTATATAATGCGTTAAATAGAGCTCTTCATTAGCTATCCAAATCACTATTAGAACACCTTTAACAAGTCATTTTGAACAAAATAATTGAAAAAATAAAAGATGCTCTAAAATTTTGTCTGCCACTATAGTACCGACTACGATACACCTTCTGTATATAGGTTCGGCTAAAGGCAATATTAGCCTAGCTTTGGATGCTGATACGCAAGAACTCGAAGTGCTCATCGAGTTCAGTGCGCTCGGCAATCACAGAAATCAGATAAATTACTGGTGTGATTACATCAAGCTATTCGTCGTCTATGGTACATATTTGGAATTTTTACAAAGTAAGTGTGTAGCAGACATTATCTGAGAAGGCTTTATCATCTGTAGGCGTAAGGCTGTTGAGCACTTCAAGTCAGAGTGTTTCGTTGATGAGAAAAAATTCTTCATTTCGCGAGAACTCCATACTCCATTCGAGACATTTTTTAAGTAAATAAAACTGTCGCTAGTTCTTTGCTTTCCATCTCCACAATCATTACTGAGTTGGAGTTTTTGTATAGACATGGTGTTGTGGAATCCTGATTACACTACAGATTATGATCGGCATTTCGAAATGCTATTTCCTCAGCTCCATCACTGACTCTGAAAAAGTGTGCCGAAAATCTTGTTTACAAGTAACGTGATACCATCTTCTTTCAAATCTCAATCGCACAGAGATTGAACTGAAAGCTTTTTTATCCGGAATTGGGTGTGCTGAACAAAAGGCTACCAAAATATGTATACTGCTTGACATTGTTTTTACCGTTCTATGGAAGTAGTTAGTAAAAGCCCGCTTTTTGGCGAGTTTTACCGTGGCAACGTGGGGTGTGTGCAAGTATGTGGGTACTGATGTGGGTGTGGGTATGTGAGTGTGGGCGCAGTCGTGGATGTGATGTAGATGTGGGGTGTAGGCGTGGGTGTGAATCTTCCCTACACCTACACCCACACCCTGCGACCAGCATTAACTATTTTCATTCGTGAGTGATCCAAGAAGTTGTTATATCTTCAGATCATTGTGTAGTCAAGCATTTCAAGTTTAAAACTAAATTTAATTATAACAGTATTTCAGCAGGGTCTTGAACAATTCCACATTGTAATTCAAATAGGGGATGATTGACGAAACAACAAATTTTGAGAAAACAATGGAGCGATGAAATGAGCATAACTTTGTTGTAGAGTTAAAGCGAGAACTTTGGAGCAGTCCGATTCCTTTTCCATTGATTTGATACCGAGATCTTGTCAGAATCTGAATTATTCCTAATTGCAACAACGTTTTCTAATTTTCCTTTGGACGTTTTAACTACAAGTATTTAGGCATCTCACGCAATTTCTTCATACATGTCTGCAGGAATTTATGAGTAGAAAATACGAGAAATGAAGATTGAGAGTATTGATCTCAAGGTTATTGCAGTAGACTATTTTATTCCTTAGTGTGCTAATGTCCTCATATCATGAATTTTTTCTGAGTTATTATTGGCTTTTATTTCAACTTTATTAAAACATGAACCAATTGTTAGAAGAATTCAAGAACCCTCAATACCTAATATATTAATCTATTCTCGTGAAATTCTATCATTATTTGTTGATTTAAATTTGAATAAACCATGCTTTTCTCATTTTTAACACGAATGTGAAAATTCAGAGGATGTTTCACTGAAGAATCGAGATATAACGAAAGAAGCTTGTTCAAGGAAAAACTAGTTTAACGGCAACACTAATATTTAAATCGCTACTTTTATGAGTTTGCAAGTTTTGCGTCACGACCAAATTAAAAAATAATTGAAATTCAATGCCGTGAATGTGACATAAAATAAACATCTACTATGAGAATTACGCTGACAGACGAATCCGATAGAAATATGATCGAATGTTATGAAAATTCCTGTAAAATTGACGAAATTCTGTCAAACTCTGGGTTTCATAACAGCATTCAGATATCCAGCGTTGCAATCCAATAGGTTCTTACTGTCGTAATTCAACAGAAACTACTGGAGGGTACTGGACTACCTCTAATATTGACATTAGGTAGAAATTAGTACTTCACCAACTAAACAGGTTTCAGCTGTCGGATTCATTAGTGGATTCGTGTCCCTGATACCCATAGGATTTCGTCAGTTGTTCAGAGCTGAAATTGGATTCATTTGACTGAACTTGAAAGAACCTTCGAGAAAAATCATCTACTACTTTATTCAGAATCTTCCACTCGCATATATGAAGATGCAAAAAATACTAGAGCAAAATCGGGTGTCTTTCTACACCCTTAAATTCCCGTTACGTTGAGAAAAGAACTAGGTAAAATCCAAACCAGCTTGTCATTTTGCTGCTGCTCATATTTTACTGAACAAGCATAACCTAATTTCGTATGACTCAACAAATCTCAAAAGTTTTCGAGAAATTTAAGTAGGCACTGGTTTCAAATTTGTTGCACTGATCTTCTGCTTTTTTTCAAAACTTTGAATCAGATCAACCATAAATCATGTTTGGAATCCTCAAGATCAGGTTTTGAAAATACTCTTAGCGGGAACTGTAAAGATTCTTATTCAATCTGGACATCCTTGCCGAAAGATTCTGACTATTCTTGTCATCTTCTGAGAATCCGAGATGTTTGACTTTCAAAAGATACGGAGAAGATGGTGAGAACATCGATTAGTGATATATATGATACAAATATATAAAAAGATGAGAAAGAACTCTGATTGAATCTGAAAGATCCATTACTTGAGAGTTCTCATTTTTCTTCTAGTATTCTTTCTAGAAACCTTTCCTGATTTAGATGAAGAGTCTAAAAGCGTCAAGATCTTGAGATTCCAAATAGATCCAAGTTATCTTGACAATGTCTAAGCCCAACTCTTTCTCTTATTTCTGCAGAAGTACTGAGTTAAATCGAGAGAAAACTAGAGTTAGGATGTTATCGACACCTAGGTAATCGGTAACGGAGGAGTTATTAGTCTCGTTTCATGGCTACTTCTCAAAACAACGAATTATCACTTCTATTTGATGGAACTTAACTAATGGATTATTTACTCATTTGATCAGTTATCTGGTAACTCTGAACCATGTTAAGTGATGTATTGACGATATTCGATCGAACGGAAGTGATAAAATCGTCGTTTTGAGAAGTTGCAAGGAAAAGTAACTGGTAACTTCCCTATTACCAGTCATGCAGGTAGCGGTAGTTGTAACGTTACCAGTTACTTGATAAAGTAACAGTAGCTTCCCTCCGCTGGAGAAAATTGTACGGGAATCCTTGATTCTGAAATGGTGTGAAATCTTGGCACAAACTTCAAGATTTTCAAAACTTTTTAAAAGGATTCTTGAAGAAAAAAAACAAGAGTGGCATTAGAGTAACCGGTTATCTTGACTTTTGACACTGTTAAGTCAATAGAAAAAAACCAGATGTAGTATGACGCGTGGTTCCTGATAGACTATAAAAATCGATTTATTGAAGCTGTCAGAAAACATTATATTTCAGCATGGCTGGCTACAATTTAAAAGGATCCCTTATAAACTATCGAGGAAAACCGAAATGTACCAATAACCAGTACATCACAACGCAATGAATCTGACGAAAAGAATTGTTGGTCATCATATGTCATAAAAACATGAGATGGCATATTCTTATCATATGCCAAAATGTAAGGAGATACCTCCATTTGAGTATTCTCAATTTTCCTCTTGGTCATAAATTCTCAACTCAATTTTTTCCTTTTTTTTCTACGTGATTTCTTTGGATCTCAGTGGAGTCTTATATGCCTGAGGATCAGTCTGTTTCACGTTGTTTTTTATACACATGAAATAACTTATTCTAATGCTCATTTGGTTTCTGGAGGATTCAGTAGGATCCATCGAGATCTAATAGGATTCATCGAGATCCACGGGATCCGCTTTTTCCCCCGGGTGGGTGTGCTGCGGGTGTGAGTGTGGGTATGGGAGTAGGTTTTAGTGTCGGTGTTAGTGTGGGTGTGTTCTCAATTTGACTCATACCCACATCCCACACACTCACACCCACTCCTACAACTATTGAAAGTTTCATCCGATTCGCATGAAATCGATGTGATTGTGATACACCCTCGAAAGAATAATCCAAAACAATAATGATGACGAGTGTCGATTACCCCTAGGTTAACCTGTGATAATCAAAGCCATCGAAGGTTCTAAAAAGCTAAAATATGAAATCTCTTCCCAACTTCTTCGACGGAAGTATTTTGGCTTTTAAACAAAGTAATTAAAATTCATTCTTTCCTTATTGGAAATTAAAGCCACTGACTTTGATTTCAAGTTGCCTAGTCAAACTACTAATCCCGTATTTCATAGACCTTGAGAAAATATGTAGAGTTGATTTCTCAGTTAACAGATTAATAACACTTGATAGATTTAGAGTGAACTATTCTTTGCAAAAGAATACCAAAAAATTCTATTCTCTGTTGAACAAGTATAAAATAGGTATGTTTGATGTTCATTTCTTGCAGATGGTCCAGATTTACTCGAACGATCTAGCTGGAATGCACGTCCCTATAGAAGTCGTGAAAAATTACCAACATTACCAGTTACACATATTGTTGTACATCAATTAGGAGGTCTCAGTCCAATTATGAATCGCCAGGATTGTATTAATAAAATAAAAGAAGTGCAAAATTATCAAATCGATGAACAAAAGTGGGATGATATTGCTTATAATTTTCTACTGTGTGATGATAGTAGTGACCAACAACAAATTTATACAGGCAGAGGATGGAATTATACTGGTGCACATTGTAGAGGTTATGATCCAAGATCATTGGGTAAGAATGAATTCTTCTTTTAACTTTCTAGAGTAACGAATCTTAGTTTTTTGTCAATTTGATCTTCTCATACACTCAAAAGAATTTCCGTAGAATAAAAAATCCAGAATGAGTTTATAAAAGTGCAACAAGCTACAAACCCTTTAGGCACGCATCAAAATTGTCAATGCACCCTTGAACGTTCATCAGAATAGGCAATGTACCCTTGAAGAGCACACTGACAACTTTGATGTGCGTCTGAAGCGTTTATAGATTGTTGCACTTTTATAAATCTACAGGGTATAACAAAATTTTAGGCCCCCTTGTACTTTAGTCAGAAAAATTCATCTTGTAATTTGAAAAGATATCGAATTGTTTAGTACATATGCTAGTAAGATAGATGTGTCCATGTGACACATAGACAACTCCTCCTCCGTTGTGAACTCGCTGTTGAGATCATTCAAATCGGGTCCGATCGTTGCGAAACCATCGTATATAGATCCGATTCTTTCGATTTAATATTTCAAAATTACTTTCATTGAAAAATATCACATTCGATCAATGTTTCACTGCGCAGCTCAAATGTTCATAACACCATTGAATTCGTTTACGTCGTTGCATTGGAATTATCCGTGGTTTCCTTGGTGCGATGTAGGAAATCATATCGAAATTTCGAAGAATACGGCTGACAATTTCACGACTAATCGACAAGTTTAAATTGGTATGAGCATATTGTACGAGATCATTCAGTGAACCAGTATCATCACGAAGTTGCTGAAGTTTAATCGTTCGTTTTTGACGATCTGTGAGTTTGAAAGGACGCCCAGCACCAGGTTTTGTAGCTACTGTATGAAATTCATCAAATTTACGAATGGTTCGACGAATACATTGACGAGAAATCTTTAATCGACGAGAAATTTCATGTCTCTGTCTCACATGGACACATCTATTTTACTAACATATGTACTAAACAATTCGATATCTTTTCGAATTACAAGATGAATTTTTCTGACTAAAGTACAAGAGGGCCTAAAATTTTGTTACACCCTGTATTATAGATTTTTTATTCTACGGAGATTTTTTTGAGTGTAATAATTAATATCTTATATGAATTTTGATGTGTATGGTTATAAGAGCCAGTTCATGAAAAAATCATAAAATTTGAAGGTTCAATATTTTTGAAAACGACTTGCACCAAAATTCATAAAACTGTGGCTTCGATTGCATGTCTTAAAATGAGCAAGATTTGATAATTTTCATTGAACGTGCTCCTTGAGCGTCGGTTGTGGCTTACGTGGACTGACTCATCAGAATTTTTGTTGCTGAAGTGTTCTGTTGCTTCTCAAGTTAGCGTTTCGAGATTTCAAATCATGTTCTTTTGTTTTGTAAAAGGCATCGGCATTATTGGCAATTATACTAGTATTAACTCTTTAAAGGCATTTAAATCATTAATTCAATGTGGTATTATGAAAGGTGATATTATAAAAAACTTTACATTGGTTGGACATTCTAGTTCAAAAGATATTTACGAATATTATCTGAAATACTTTAGAAATGATACCGATCTTCAGTATAGCAACCAAGCCAGCAAGCAAAACGTTTTTTGTGGATAATCCATTAGTGCCCCATTTTTCCCAATTCCAGAAGTCTACTTTTTCGACTAAAACTGTAAGAAATTTGTTGGTAATCGCAACAACTTTGATCGAGTACATTCGGAAACGCTTATTAACGATATTTGATTTATAAACATATCGGGATAATTGAGAAATAAATCAATAGAGAACATTTTAGACAAGCGGATGAGACATAATGATACCATTCATCAACTGTCACATCCGACATACGATGTGCGCTGTTACTATGAAGAAAGATGCAATCTTCTAAAGAAATAAAAGGAAAGTATGATGACGGAACTGCAGCAATGAACAGGAGAAAATCAATAGAATCTCGCCGTTGAGGTGTAGGCGGGTGTGGGTGTGTGTGCCGATAGGCACAATTCGCTTACAACAACTTAGGGCATACCAAAAGTAGTGTCGTCATTATCAAATTTCCTCATAGAAAGGTTTAAAAAATTTTCTTTTTTTATGGAAAGATAGAGCCTTTTTCGCTCTATTTTTCTATACTATTTGATCACTATTCAACTAATATTATAATAATAAGATTTCGATAAAAACTGTTTTTGTTGCAAACTAGCTGGTACCATTTAGATCATAATGGGTGTAGCATAAAAAATGAGGCAGTTTTGCATTTGACATTATTGTCGGTTAATAGCTTGTATTAAAAAAAAACAAAATATACCATAAGATGCAGCGTGAAAAGCTCTACAATTTATAAAGGACCGTTTACTTTATAGCTGCACTTATTATTTTCAAAATGGATAAAACTCTAAGCGACCAAATTTTGACGTTGCGAAAACGAGATGCCTTTTTGGTAAAAGACGAATTCGTTTTTTTCTATCGCATCTTTTTATAATTGTTCTTTGTAAATTGTAAAGCTTTTCACGTTGTATCTTGCAGTGTATTTTGTTTTTTTTAATAAAGTAGATCAGGTAATAAAAATATGAGATAAGAAAAACGAATTCATCTTTTACCAAAAAAGCATCTCGTTTTCGCAACGTCGAAATTTGGTCGCTTAGAGTTTTGTCCATTTTGAGAATAAAAAGCGCAACCATAAAATAAACGGTCCTTTATAAATTGTAGAACTTTTCACGCTGCATCTTATGGTATATTTTGTTGTTTTAATACAATGTATTACGTGATAATAAAGTGGAATACAAAAGTGCCCCACCCATAATCATCCCAATGGTACCGGCTAGTTTGCAACAAAAACAGTTTTTATCGAAATCTTATTATTATAATATTAGTTGAATAGTGATCAAATAGTATAGAAAAATAGAGCGAAAAACGCTCTATCTTTTCATAAAAAAAGAAAATTTTTTCAACCTTTCTATAAGCAAATTTGATAATGGCGACATTACTTTTTGTATACCCTAAGTATTATCATTGTACGATGCCACCAATGTTAGATATCACCCTTGCATAATATAGCTCTTGCGCGGTATGGGTGGGGTGGGTGTGGCTGTGGCTGTGGCTGTGGCTGTGGCTGTGGCTGTTAGTTTCCTACACTCCCACATCCACACCATCGTCAATTACGAATGAAAAAGAAAAGAGTCTCTAGCAAAAACGAATTTCAATTAGTAACTATTGATCAAAACCTACACTTTCAAAATGTGTCGATATTACAAGAATTGCCAAAGAAAAAAATATCAAATCCTTCGGATATGGCATTTAGTTCTGATCCAACATTAGTATTACCGGATTATTCAAAGTTATCTGACAGCAAGTTTACACAAATGTTATTAATATCAATGTCCAATACTATTAATCAAGATGCACTTATTGAATTATTAAACCAGAGAGAAATATTATTATTTATTCTTGAACTTACACAATTGGTCAATAAATTTAATTATTCTCAATTCCAACATGAACAATGGCCTTATTACAATAATCTTGGCATGACCGAAGGTATTTGGACCGACCGAGTATCGAAAAAAATGGCCAAAGCCAATTCAGTGTGTTACACATATGGTCGATCCAAAAACTTAATCAAACAACGTCTTGCAAAATATAAACTACAATGTGATAAAAACCAAGAGGCTATTAATCAATGTATGAAACAAGCACCACTCATTATTGATATGCAAACTATTATAACCATGATAAATAATTTAATCAATAAAGATCATTATGAATTACGACTTGAACTTGACAGAAGAAAAACAATGCTCTGACTAGATGCTGAAAAACACAAACTTGTTGAACACTTTTACCACCTAAAGCCAAGACAAACCGAGGTAAATATACAGAAAGCCTACATATATTTGAACAACGTATCAGTGTTTAGATCAGTTCAGCAAAAATTGTATGGAAAGCAATAAATGAACAACAAAATGTAATACATGAAATTACTATATTCAAGAAACGGCTTGAAGTTCATGCACAAGCATCATCATGTAGTCTTCAGCATATACAATTACCCAACATATACCATATCTTCATATCACTATGCTTTCAAGTTCAAACATCATCAGCCGACCATATTGCTCAAAAAACAATAGCAAGAGCCGAAGAGATCGTACAATATTACATCAACTTAGCAATTATTGAGAAAAATAAACTACAATCTACTAGATCTCATCATAAAAATGTTCAGCAACTCGATGAAACCATCAATGCCATACTCCAACGTCAAAACAACATGCAACAACGTCGTTCATACGAACTACAAGGAAAACTTACAAACATATTCAACCAAAATCCTTTTACGCCGGTGGACGTCGAACACACCACGCAACATGACTAAACCATATAAACATTCGATTGTACTCAAACTTATTATTGTATCATATATAAACATGCACATACATCACATAAATTTTGACATAAACTACTACGAAAAAACCCACTTCTCCATCTATGGATAGTTTGATTTTGTTAAAGGATATAGACAGATTTTAGTAAAATTCTAAATCCACTACTTCAATGTTACTGCATCAGTAGAGCTCAAGGTGCGTATCAGTTACAAACAGCTAAGAGAACACCGACGTTGTTTGAACCATAGTTTGCGACAATAAGATCGAGTTTGCTATCTCCATTGACATCGGCTGCTGCCACAGATATCGGATTAGAGCTAGTTGAATAAGTCACTTGAACATCAAATGTGCCATTACCATTGTTGAGGAGAACACCGACGTTGTGTGAACCGTAGTTTGCGACAATAATATCGAGTTTGCTGTCTTTATTGACATCAGCTGCTACCACAGAAATCGGGTTATTGCCAGTTGAATAGGTCACTTGAGTAGCAAACGTGCCATTGCCATTGTTGAGAAGAACACTGACGTTGTGTGAACTCCAGTTCGCGACAATAATATCGAGTTTGCTGTCTTCATTGACATCGGCTACTGCCACAGTATACGGAATAGTGCCAGTTGAATAAGTCACTTGAACATCAAATGTGCCATTGCCATTGTTGAGGAGAACACCAACATTATTTGAACCGTAGTTTGCGACAATAATATCGAGTTTGCTGTCTCCATTAACATTGGCTACAACCACTGAAAATGGACTAGTGCCAGTTGAATAGGTCACTTGAGTAGCAAACGTGCCATTGCCATTGTTGATGAGAACACTGACGGTGTTTGAATACTGATTTGCGACAATAATATCGAGTTTGCTATCTCCATTAACATCGGCTGCTGCCACCGAAGTCGGGCCAGCGCCAGTTGAATAGGTCACTTGAGCAGCAAACGTGCCATTGCCATTGCTGAGGAGAACACCCACGTTGGCTGAGCCTGAGTTTGCGACAATAATATCGAGTTTGCTATCTCCATTGACATCGGCTGCTGCCACAAAACGTGGCAGAGTGGCAGTTGAATAGGTTACTTCAGCAGCAAACGTGCCATTGCCATTGTTGAGGAGAACACCGACATTGTTTAAACCGTAGTTTGCGACAATAATATCGAGTTTGCTGTCTCCATTGACATCGACTGCTGCCACAGATACCGGGTTAGTGCCAGGTGAATAAATCACTTGTGTCGGAAATCTATTGCATGGAGCTATTGGGAAACAAACATCGTTATTATCACTCACATAATTATGAAAAACAATTGCCTTATCTGAGTATTTTTTACGTTCAAAAACGTTATCCCAGCTACTACAGAGACAATGTGAGCGAACAGAATAATGCCCACAGTCTTGAAAAATTTTCTTTTATCTCCCGCAAAACTAAATACTTTTTCTTATAGTCTATACAGTTTCCATGAGAAAATTACCATTCTACAATCCTGACTAATTCGCCACAGCTCTGTTTCTGATTAATGCATTCTTATCGTCGATGAATCTTCCTCTGGTTTCGCGATACTGCTTTCAATCTTTTACCATTGGAACTAAACTGAATCTCATCTCAGATTCGATCAGATCAGCAAATGATATGAGCCCATAATCGGCTGAATTTGCAAGATTTTTCTGGGACACAATTAGTAGGATGATTGACAACATGCTGTCGATAAACCATCATCAGAAAACTCTCTTGAAAAGAACTGTAGTTGGATGACACGTACATTTATGTAAGAGATGATCGATGATGTACTTCACTCAATAGTGGGTACTTCAATGGAGCACTTCGATAATGGTGTAATCAAATGACATTAGCCCTAAAACAACCGTTCTTCTTTCCACCTACAATCACTCGCTCGTTCATTCGTTATCTGAATCAGACAATAACGGCATTATATTTGAGCCCATCCAAATAAACACTCAATGATTCATTCGTCCTTTTCATAGTCCAAAAACAATAAGTTCCGTATTCTGTCTCTTTTCAAATCTATAGTGACCAATCTACTGCCTGACAAAAACTGCACAAGAATGAAGAAATCAATGAAGAAAGAAATAAGGAGAAGAAGAAAATCGACAGCTTCTTCTCTAGTCAAACTGTCGAACATCTTGGCTGAATATCAGCTTCAGGTTCTGAAGAGTTGTTCGTCAATCTTCCAAGGAGAAAGCAATTGATGTCAATTTGTGGAAAATTAAATTTGAGCTGCCAAAATCGCTGCTTTCCTCTTGGACCTATCTCAGTTATAGATATATCTCATATCGATCGCTAGAACTTCTCTTATGAATCCATTTGCATGAATATTCATGGACATACGCGAAAAAAAACCGCAAATGTTGCCTTACTGGTTGTTGTCGTCGTTACTGTTGTTGTTGTTACTGTCGTCGCTGTTGTTGTTGTTACTGTCGTC
>CAJNOL010001699.1:0-42746 GCA_905250125.1 Rotaria sordida
GTCATTTCAAGTTTAACATCAAGAACTAAAATATCAAGTAAATTTTATAAAAAAAATTTTTTTTTGTTGTCTATCAAATTAATTTACCAAGTATTTCAAGTATAGCATTTGTTTGTTCATCGGATAGTTTATTTTCAGTTGGTATTCCATCCAAAATACATTTTACACATAAAATAGAATCTTTATAATATCTAGATAAGAAAAGACAATGCAATTTAGAGAATATTAATGATTAAACTTTGAGTTTAAACTTGAAACGAATTCGAAGTCTAAATGAATCTTCGAATTTGAATACTTACTCGATTGGTAATGAACGAATTTCAAGAATTGAATCACACCATCCAGTATTTCCCCTAATTTAAAAATACATATTAAAATTAAAGAACAAAAATAAATAAATAAATATATATATAAATTTTACCAATCAATGTATTGTACATGAACACGATTTTCATCAACTTCCAATATACGAGCTCGATACCAATCTCCATTAAAAAGTGCAGCACAAAATTGTCCAACAACAAGTCTAATAAAATAAGAAAACCAAAAAAAGAATTAATTTTTCTCGTCTTCTAAATTACGATTCTTTAGTGAAATACAAACTAAAAAAGGATGTTGAAATACAGGGATAAAAATTTACACCCCTTCTATCCACAGACATTGATACACAACCACAGAGCGTATATTAATAAGGTCTCATTATTAGAGAAGTTGGGAGTTCAAAGTTTTTTATTGTATGCCAGATTTGACTTCAGAAGTTTAGCTTTTCTCGAGTTCGGGTTTACAAAAACTCAGATCCGCAGGTCTCTATTCGGTATAACATATCAACTACTTCGTTATTGCATTTCTCAAGGAGGAAGTAAAAGGATGATGAAGAGATAAATCCCACAATAGATAGAATAAAACAATCTTCGTGTGGTTAGCAAGAGCAGCTACATCATGTTTTATATTTTAATTCCGCAAGGATTGTGTTAGTAACTTTTGTTTTCTTTTTACTTTGATTTATAAGAATTGGCTTGAATTTTTGTAAGTTGTTCATGTTTATTCATTTGTGTTATAAGTAATGTTGCATTAACATAATCATCTAACGTTGCTGCAAATATTATATTAGGTACTTCAAGATTCGATAAATAAACACAATAACTTTTATTTATTATAAATAAATCATGTTCACGAATATTCATTGTTAATTCTAAATAATAATAAAAAATTTCTTTTTTAATATAAAAAATATTATATTTACCATTTTGTAATGTATTTTTATCATTTTGTTGTTCAATATTTGTACCATTCCATAATGGTTTATTATTATTATTATTATTATTAGTTAATAATGTATCTGATTCATTTGTATTCAAAGGTGTACTATTTGTTTTTAATCGTATTGTGTTTGTTGGTGAACGTTCACTAGCTGGTCGAAAACCA
Organism: Rotaria sordida; assembly: GCA_905250125.1. Classification (NCBI taxonomy): domain Eukaryota; kingdom Metazoa; phylum Rotifera; class Eurotatoria; order Philodinida; family Philodinidae; genus Rotaria; species Rotaria sordida. Next base: position 1,426 of record CAJNOL010001699.1, read on the forward strand.
CTAAATCGATTTTGAATACTAGGTGATGATGCACCATTATTATCTTCATGTAATTCGCCATTATTACGACTATCAAATCAAATTTTCAAAAAAAAAAAAAGAAGTCTTTCAACTATCAACTTATTACTCACAATCCATTTTGTGGTCGATCAGTATTATTATTACCCAATCGTGTCTTAAAGAGAAAAAAAAACCCATTATTTAATTATTTAAAATAAAAAAAGAACATTTTTACTGATGCATGATTAACACGTAAAGTAAATCGATCAATAACAAAATTATTCATATTTTCAACAGCTTTAGTACAACTATCTGATTCAGCAAAATTAACAAAACTAAAAATATTTTAAATCAAATGAAAAAAGTTATTTTATTAATTAAAAATACAAATCTTACCCACAACCACCATCAAAATTTGGATTACTTGGTAAAACTTTACTTGATACAATACGACCAAATTTTGAAAATAGTTCTTCAAGTTGACTCTACAAAAAAAAACCCAATCGATATTAAAATGATCCTTTTTATTTTAAATGAAAAAACTTTACTTCATTATAATTTGCTGGTAAATTTTTTATAATAATACTATTAACACGTCTTTAATTAAAATTTAAAAAAAAAATTAAATTTTAAATAAATTATCTATCTACCTTCCGTTATCGTTCATTGTTAAACTTTGATTCTATAAGATATAGAAACTGGGGAAAAAATCCAATATTAAATTTATCACGATAGAGGTACATAAATACGAGAGACAGTATATATATGTAGAACGATCGATAAATGGATTGGTTAAATTCTACCAAACCAAATGAATCATAGTAAACTTCGTCAAAATAAAAAAATAGAAGCCTTATTAAGGGAAATATACGTTGCATCTTTATTTATTCTTCGTTTTTCAATGTAACATCTGACTACAATGTTCGTCACAATTTTTTCAAGGTGAATCAATTAACGACAGCTGTAGCCTGTCTTAGACAAATACAGGAAAAAAAAACCACAGCTAGTTGACAGAAGTTTCCTTTTTTTTTGTATATATTCTTGTTTATAGACACACAAAAAAGAGAGGTACTAAATAATTTCTTCTTTATTTTTTTTTGATGCAAAAATATTTATAACATTATTTTTTTTTATAGATTATTCTTGTCTCTCTTTTTTCAAAATAAATATAATTTTTCAACATGTCTTTCTTCAGTCGATTATTTAAATTTCGAATATTCGTATGTCATATTTCTCTTTAATATTATTTAAAACAAAAATAGATAAATTCAATTTTATAGAAATTTCGTACGACTCTTTCCGAAGAACTTGAAGATCTTCATACAGTAAGAGTTTTTTGTTTTTTTTCAAATAAGTTTTTTCTTTTGTCTTGTTCTAGGAGTCACTCCATTTACAGCAGAATTTAATTCAAACACGTCTGCTTCAACGAAAATGGACGAAATTAATTGCTGTCTATGTTATTTTAGCATATTTAATTGTGAACATTGCTTATTTTACTCTTTTTCTTTCACCTGATTATATTACTCGTATTTATGCAGTCTTGGTTTCTTTAACACTTGGAGCCATGTAAGTACTTTTTTTTTTTAATGAAAGCTCTTAATATTGATTTATATTAAAAACACCAAGACTCTATGCAGTTTATTGGCTTATCTGTTGGTATTTTCGAACTGCTATTCAAATGAAAGGTCAGTGAATGCATAGGATAGAATAAAAGAGAGAAAAAAAAACATATAATTTTTATTTGCATTTTATAGAAGATCGATTAGCATTGTTCAAAGATCGAAAACAAGAATTGGTAAGAAAATTGTACATGATAAATATAATTTCTATTAGATATTTTTCAATTTTTTCTTTCAGATTGAAGAAGTAAAAAATAAGGAAACATATGCAGTAGCTAAAGCTCTATTAGAAAAATATGGTGAAACAATAACACCAGAAGTTCGACCAATACCAACTGAAAATAATAATAAAGGTATGTCGAGAAAAAAGAAACGTGAAGAATATACATAGATGAAATATAAGAATAAAAATACAATTGATTAGATAAAATATTAAAATCCATAGAGAGAGATTATGATTAAAGTAAATTGTGCAGAAAAACGATTAAATCAATTTTTATTTTCGTTATTATTTATAGATTTACGTCAACGTGTATCCGTCAAACCAACACCACCCGGTTCAGACAAACCTTCTGTTCCTAGTAGAACATGTTTTGTTTTTTTTTAAATAAAACCTAACCGATGAATGTTTTCTTTTAGCTCCACCACCTAATATCGGTACATTAGAAACGTTTAATCGACAGACACCGGTACCTAATGCACCAGATCGTTCAACTGGTACATATTTTTGTTAATATGATTATTAGAAATTATAGTTTCAAATATTATTTAGCAAATGCTATGCCTGGTAAATTACCACGAGCAATTTTACCACCACAACGAACATTCTGGGGAACAATTCTTGATACTATTGTAGGCGATGGTCCATCGAAACGGTGAGATGATCATTTTTTGTTTTTATATAAGAATTTAAAATCGGTTGGAGTTTTGCATATTGCAGTTTAATTTGCGACGGGCATTTACATGAACGATGGAAATTTCGATTTCGGTAGAAAGTTATTAAATATAGGACGAGGTTTTTTTCTCGTTCAAGGGTTTAAGGGTTCATTATTTGCTTAGTTTATTTTCTTTAGAATATATTTAATTTATTCTTCTTTTTCATTTAGCTATGCATTAATTTGTAAATCTTGCAATAGTCATAATGGTTTGTTGTTCTATTGAGCTGAGTAAATATTAAAAATGAGTATGTTGTTTTGTTTTTTGTTTTTTTATATAGGCATGGCATTAGAAGAAGAATTTGAATATTTATGTAATATTATTAATAATAATAATTTGATATTAAATAAAAATCTTTCTATGTTTAGCTTTTCGTTGTGCGTATTGTAATTATTTTAATAGTGCTCGTAAACAAAAACCAGTATTTCATGGTAATATTGTTGCACATGATCCTCAAACAACAACGACAAATCAACCACAAAACGAATCTATTGTTGAACGTATGGAATCATCAACTTCAGAATCATCTAATTCTAATGAAGGTATTAATTTTGTTTTTGTTTCGCTTTGTAAATTATCAAGATATTGCTTGTTGAGTAGATAATACAGCGAATAATACAGGTTCGAATGTTACACGTCGATCAATTCGTATTCCAGCTTCAGAAAATACTAATGAATCTCAATCTCGTTCTACATCAGTTGAAAATCAACGAGAAAAAAATTCAGCATTATCATCATCAGAAGGAAATTAATCAAGCTAAATAAATAAATATCAACAACGATTATTCTTGCCTGTAATCAAGCATCCGTATCTTTCACATCTTTGAAGTAACCATGCATTTTATGATTGTTTATTTTATTAATCAAAAATTATCGATTAACATACAGGACAATAAATTTCTTTTTTTTTTGTTTTAATTGGTGGTAATCATGCCTGTATCTTTTCTTCTTCTGTCTTATGAAATAAAATGAAAAGTGAATCTCATGTCGTCATTATTTATCTATCTCATACAATTATATTGACATTGCACTATCAATAAAAAAAATTTTAAAAAATAAAAATATATCATAAGATAGAATGTCGTTCTATCTTGTCTAGTTTTATCATAAATGTACAAGTAAATAAATCATTTTGAATAAACTTTTTGTTTTTTTATATATAAATATTTAATTGGATTATTTTTAAGTGTTATCCCTTGTCGATGAGAATTCGGAAGAGCAATTGTCAATAGAAGAAAAGATTAGTAAGAAGTATGTTAATATATTAGCAAGATGAAAACATTTTGAATTAAGTTCGATTCATTTCTTTTTTTAGCTTGAATAAATTAAGTACAATATATTTTCAAAATGTATTTACTCTTTCGTTTAAATGATACACATTTAAATTGAGTTATGGGACTATTTTTAATTGCTTCTTTTTTGTTTTTTAGTAAATTAAAACGACGACTGAAAGCTGAAGAACAAGCACGAAAACAAACTATTGTACAAGAGCAAACATTAAGTGCAAATGATGAAGTAACTTCTCGTCATGAGAATAACGATCAAGAACTTTATTCTAATGTAAGTCCATCTGAAGAGACAAAAAAGAATGACCTATCATCGTTACTTACAACAAAATCAGTACAAGATTCAACTATTAAAACAGAATGTAATTGTTGCAAAAAAAAAAAAAAGATTAAAATTAAGACGAATCTTACTTTTTTTTTGTCTAGGGATATTTTTCATGATCTACAGGTAAAATTATAGGGAGGTCGAAAATTCTCTCATTGATTCTCATAAAAAAGCCTTATTTCTATAAATACTTGGTACAGTCCATATAACTTACGAGGGAATCTCTTCAGCTGTTCCCTTACAATTTCCATGATTTTTTTCTGTCTCTAGATACTACATAGTGTTCTAATAAAAACTGAATTCCTATTGATAGTGGACTACGCTACCAAATTTTTAATATGTCTATCTCTCCAGATTTTCGGAAAACTTGTTTTTTTTTAATTTTGATCTGAAACGTTACGCACATGTTACAATTTACATTTGATAAAAAGATCGAAAAATTAATAAAATTTTTAAAGAAACATTGATTAGTTAAAAGTGAATTAGAGAAGTAGATTACACCACTTATAATAGAATCAAAGCAAACTATTCAGTGATATGTGTTCCTGCTGGACACTACACCATCTTGCTAAACACTACAGAATGTACCAATTTTTTTATAGGATTTCGAATTTTTAGGAAAGTTAGCGAAAGAAACCTGAGTCAGGAACAAAATTCATGTAATCCAAACTATAGAGTTCAATATTTATTTGTATATTATTAGGACTATTACAAGATGCAATTGCATCATATACAACAACTTAAACAATCTGATGAAATAATCTATCTACATAAGTATCATGTTTCAATATCATTATGAGATTTTATTGATAAATATTCTTATTCAAAAAAAATGATGAAATTAATGAAAATATTATTTCTGTAGTTGATAAAATATAATTTAATTTATTTGAGCATAAAAAGTATCATTTTGTTTTATTTGAAGTAGAACGTGTATATTCAAAGCGTTCTTCAAGATGCAAACTTCATTTCTGTATGATCTTCATAATGATTCACTTAATATTCAGATTATGGCTGATCTACAGTAAAATTTATTTCTTATTTTGAGACTTAAATTAAATCTCATTTTTATAGATTTTATTATGATCAAACAAAATTTGCAATAATAAATATTCGAATTAATCGTGGTGATATTATCGGTACTTAGGGTAAACCAAGTAAGTAAATTTTGAATGTTATCTTTTCATTAATTAATTAATTTGTTTTATTTAAGTACGAACTAAAGATGATGAATTAAGTCTTATATCAAGTGAATTGATCATTCTAACACTAACACTTCATTAATTATCGAGTTTATATTATTCTCTTAAGGATAAATTATTCATTTTTTGTTTTGTTTCGAATCGAAAAATTTATTAATCAATTGTTTTTTTTTTTTATTATTAAGGAAACTCGTTTGTGTCAGAGATATCTTGATTTAATGATAAATGATTCTGTTCGATAAAAATTTATTGTTAAAATAAAAATAATTAATTATATACGACAATTTGTGAATTCATTGGACTTTCTTGAAATAAAATTACAATACATAAATAAAATATTCAATTCGACAAAATAGTCATTGATAAATATGAAAATCTTTTACAAAGTTAACATGCAATTTTTGATCTCAATCTTTTGTAAAGATTCGATTATTGATCAATATCATTATAGAAATTTTGATGATAGTCATAATGACATATGCGTAACATTAAAATTCAAATAAAACTGATTATGTTTTTTCCTAGATAGAATATAAAACATTTAAAAATGTATGATATATTTTTTTCTAATTTTTAGATGACAACAATACTTACTCGACGTTTAACATCGAATATTTCATTGACTAATAATCGACAATTTTGGAGTTGGCTTAATTATGTTTGGAACAGGTAAATTATATTAAAATTTACGAGTTTTATTCAGTTAAAAATTATATACAGTGGATACGAAAATTATTCAACAAGGTTTATTTTCAATTTCTTTTTCCGCTGCTATAAACACTAGAAAGAATCTAAATAATAATTCGAACTGAGCAAATTACTTCCAAAAGAAATATAGGGAAATAAAAACTATTATCAGATTTTCAAAGACAAGAACTCCAGAATACGAAAACCCTAGAGTGCGTAAATATAATTTTATTTAGACTATATAGAATGATAGAGTAAACAATTCTCTACAAAATAAAACATCTCAGAATTTTCTGCAACGTTTTTTACCTGAGATACAGCAATTTAGTTAATAAGATTGATGTATTTCAGCTAAAGAATGTCTCAAAGACCTCAGAGATATTTCATTTTGTAAAAAATTATTTGCTCTATGTAGTCTAAATAAAATTATATTTACACACTTTCAGTGTTGAAAAACTAGGATTTTGACTTTCTGAAACATCTACCTTTGGGAATCTGATAATAATTTTTATTCTCTTATATTCTGATTGGAAGCTATTTTTTCCTGACGATTACGAAAGCGTAAAAAACATTGAAAATCAACTTCGTCGAATAATTTTAGTACTCATTGTATCTATGTAATGAATTTCTATTAATACTTCTTATTTTTTTTTGAGTTGATCTATTTTTAGATAGTATTTTATGCGTTGATAAATGCACAAATTGTAAATAAAGATAATAGACACATGTGTATCATATTTATAGCGTAACTATATCTTTTGTTTGATGAGTGCTTGCATGTCACGTTAATAAGAGACAACTAGTGCAAAAGATTTTCAAAAGATTGACATAATTATTTGTTGAAAATTTAATTCTAAGACTTGTCATCGGATTTATTTTCTGTCGAAGAAAATAATTATCTTACTAAATATTATCTTAATGAATGGAAATATAAGATAAAAATAAATATTCTAGAAAACAATTGAAAAAATTTATATATCGAAGATAAAGCATATAATAACTGAAACAATGAATATAACATGATGATCGGTTTTCTAATTATTTTTTTTAAGCTAAAGTTTTCGAATAATACAGAAAAATGTTTCTTATATATTAATTGTTTCTAAATATAATACTCATGAGATAAAGAAAATGAAGACAATTTCGTCTGAATTTAATTACATATATATATAATGAATATCCTATAGATATGATCGAAAACGTGTTCAAGAAATTGGTCCTGATCGTGCTTGTGCTGAATGGTTATTACGATGTAGTGGTTCAGTACGATTTAAAAATTGGACTTCAATAACATCAGATTATAATGTAATACCAAGTGGTGGTCCAGGACAATGTAAACTCGAAGAAATTCGTGCTATTAAAGCTTGTATTACATCTGATGGTTTTGCTTATTTAGGTTATTTTATTGTTTTATTAATCTATTTCTAATTTAATGTTTTTTTTTTGTTGTTGTTACATAGATGGATTAACTGATTTAAAAAAAATTCATTTAGAAAAATGTGATCAAGTTGGTGATGGTATGTTGAAATTTTATTGAATCTAATAAATTAATGCATTTTTTTGTTTCAGGTTCGATTATACGATTTAAAAAAGTTAATGATACATTAGAATCTATAGCATTAATTGATCTTGTTCAAATAAGTGACAATGGTCTTAGTAATTTAAGTGATTTAAAGTATATAAAACTATTTTTTTGTTTATTTATTTATATAAAATCAATATGGTTTTTTAGAAATTTAAAACAAATCATTTTGGCACGTTTACCCGGTATTAAAAATCGTGAAGGAATAATTAAATTATTACATAATGAATTACCAAAATGTACTGTTAATTATGATGATGATTATCCACCTGCTCCTGAACTTAAAGATAAATGAACAGAATTTCTTTTTTTCTGTGTGTGCATTTTTTTTTTATTTCATACAAATAAAATTTTCATGTCCTTGTTTTAGCTATTGATTGTTCCATTTTTCCTATTCGATCCTTTATAAAAAAAAAAAAAAAGAACCAACAACAACAAAGAATTAAGAATGAAAATATTGTATTTATTACCTCAATAATTTTTACATGAATACTAGCTTCAATCATACGTTGTCTTAATGCATGAATTCGTTTAATATATTCTTCTATTTCACGATCACCAGGACATTGTTTATAAAGTGTAGCTAATTCTAAATAAAGAAAGATACAAAAAAAAAAGAAATAATAATAATAGATTCACCTTCATTTATTGCTGTTAGACAATTTCCAAGTGCTAATTGACGATGTCTAAAATAGAACAACCTATTAATTTTATTCTGAATGAAAGAAACATAAACATACCGAACTTGTTCTACAGTTCCATCAAATTCTTGAATAACAGGTACAAGAAAATTGATAAAATCATTTGGAATTGTTGACATTCTTTTCAATTCATAAATTGCTACTCATCATAATATCTTTTTCTTTTTTGTCTTTTCATTCAAATTTTATTTCTATTGGTTCGTAAATGAGTTAGAGGCTCGCATCAATTATCAATGGTATGAACTACACCAATAGTTTACTAAAACAACAATGACATATTTGTAAGTACAATTTATTAACTTATTCAAGCTAATTACTTTTTTAAGTTCTCAATATATAATTATTATTAAATATTTTATGTGATCTATTCTTCTTTCTTTCAAGATATTTATTTAAATGGCATCGATAGAACAAACTTCTACCAATGATTCTGGTAATAATGATGATAAAAAATCATCATCATCATCAAATAATGAAAAAGATTCAGGTTTTGAATGTAATGTAAGTTTAATATTGATTATATTTTTAATATATAGGAAAAAAAAAAACAAATAACAAAGAATCATTTTATTACTTTATTTAGATTTGTCTTGAAACAGCTCGTGATGCTGTTCTATCACTATGTGGTCATTTATTTTGTTGGCCATGTATTCATCAATGGCTTGAAACTCGTGCACATAATCCAACATGTCCTGTATGTAAAAGTAGTATATCACGTGATAAATTAGTGCCTATTTATGGAAGAAATTCTCCACAAACTGATCCAAGGTTTATATTTAATTATTTATTTCAAATCCTATATTATATATATGTATGTGTTTAGAAATACTACACCACCACGACCCGCTGGTACAAGACAAGAACCTCGTCGAGGTCGAGTAAATAAGATCTAGAGAAAAATAAAACGAACAAGAGAATTTTATTATTATTTTATTTAGAATTTTGGTTTTGGTGATGGTGTTAATTTTCAAATGTCATTTGGTGTTGGTGCTTTTCCATTTGGTCTTTTTCAAACAACATTTACAACAAATAATAATAATGATCATCAATATGGTCCACGTAAATACATATCTTAAATAAAATTTTTCTTTTTTTTTTAAAAGAATTATTTTGTTTTAGCACCACCTGATACACCTGAACGTTATCATCATGATTTATTATCACGTATATTTCTAGGGATTGCATTAGCTGTCATTTTGTTCATTATTTTTAATTGATATTATACGCTATAAAAGAAAACATCGTAATTTATTTCTACTCTGCTCAAAAAAAAAAAAAGTAATAGCATGTTTTTTTTTCTTTTTGGTCTATCTATGTATTTTCATGTGCAAAAAGAAAAAACATCGAAATGTATCTTCTGTTTTCTTTTTTTTTTTTGGTATTTTTTATTTCGATAAATGTGTAAATATATTTAAAAAAACAGATGACAGTATTTATGATGGGTAAATTATTTCTATTTTAGATTATAGAAATTTTAGATTTAATTTCATTTAATGATATAATAAACATCATTATGATGTAAAAAAAAGTGAGAAAGATATATTAAGAACATAAATTTATTTGTATATTCGAAGAATTATGATTTGTCTATATTGTTTAAGAAATAAATTTTCATACTATATTCAAAGAAAATTTCATGTGAAGGCGATATGTGTTGAGTTTTTGAAAAATCCATGATTTTTCTTCTAGGTAAATGTTAGCAAAAAAAAAATCTAGCCTACAATAGAAAAGTAATGTAAATTTTCAATGTAGAAATCTATGGTTTTTTTTATTCTGCAATAAGGTTAGTCAATTTTTGTTGGACGATCTTTTGAATTAAGTTTTTTTTTCTGGAAAAAAGTGAACTCATTTAAATGGATGAAGAAGAATGCGAGCTACATTTTGATAATTAAAGTTTCTTTTTTTGATAAGCGAATCCTCAATAAAGTATTTTGGTTCTTTTACGACAAACAACATAAGATGTTCATGTAAAAATTTTTCTAATATAAGTGATTTGACGGATACTTTGAAGTTTCACGAAAGATGTTTTGAAGAAAGCATTTTCTGAAAGATTTCGAATACGATACTTGAAAACAAAAATGATAAAAAATTTACTTGAAAATTTTGTATTGTTTTGTGATGAAAATAAGCACATTACATTATAAACAATGAGTTTGTAAAAAAAATTTTACTTCTCAAAATAGTAATTTGTGTTCTTCTCTTTCTATTTATGTACGTTCAGTTTCTCTATAACAATTCTAGAAACAAAAAAAAAAACTCACAGGGGAATCTATTCAGGTGTTAAATAACTTTTCAACCGAGACGATGTTCATTTGATAAATAATAGAAAAGTCTAGAATGGTTTGCTGTTCTAGACTTTCGTTCTTGAGATATCGACTTTAAATTTTGTATGAATAAAGTTCTTGATAAGATTAGTTCATGAAACAAGTTATATTCAATATTTGAAATTCTCTCATGTGTAAAAGCAAATTTAGTTCATCTCCAGAAAGGAAATACTGGAAAAACTTAAATTTTTACAATCAATTAATTTCAATGAGAACTTTTTTCATGCAAAATTTAAAGTCGATATCTCAAGAATGAAAACCTGGAATAGCAAATCATTCTAGATTTCTCTTATTGTACTCATCAAACAAACATCGTCTCAATCGAAAAGCGATTACACATTTGAAGAGATTCACTCGTCAGTTTAAAAGATTTTCTAACAAAAATTAATTATGACTGTACTTTTGACGCAAATCATCCATCAAAAGTCAGTTATATTAAAAACAAATTCGTTCAATATTATAGTAATCGTAATTTTGTTTATCATTATCAGCTAACATTATTTCAATTTTTGTTGAAAATACGAAAAAAATGACTTTTATTTGATTGAATAGTTGGATTAGACAAAAACAATCACTTATGGAAATAACTTGAGATAGTTTTTCTTCTGTTGACTGTAGTAGAAATCTTCTAGTTATTCTTAGATAATAAGAATACTTCGGGCAAAAAGATGAGTATAAGTAATATGTAATTATAAGTTTAAGGAAACATAAGAAGCATCAACACTTACGAGATTTCTTAGTAAGTTCTTATCAAACTAAATAGTCCAATTTAAAACAATAATTTTTATGTTTTCTTCTATTCTATATTTCGAACTATTGACATATGCAATTATAATGAAAGACAGTTATATCATTTTATAGAATAGAATCGTATATTTAGTTCAAATTAGAAAAATTTCAATTAATTTTTTTCAAAAATATTTGGAAAATCTCTAAGTATATGATGAGATGTCTATAAAATTTATGTAAATAATCCAACAATTAATATAATCGATGACTTTAAATTAATTAAAAATTATTTCTTAAGACAACACAACATTCAAACATAGTTCATATAATCTTCTATATCGATATTTTTGATCGTTATATATAAACTGATGAATAGTTAAGGTTTGCAAAACAAAAATATAATCTTAGTTTTTATTTATCTTATAAGACTAATTAGAATATTTATTCCATGATTAGTAACAATCTTGAAGAAATTATTTTTTTTAAATTAATTCTACTACAAAAAAAAAATCATAGTCTACGTTCATTCATACTAATCTATAGTATAAAAGAAATCTCTCAAGGGAATATCGTAGTCTTACAAATTATATATGCAATCATTGAAAACAAAATTAACAAACATATTACTATTTCTCTATATCATATTAGTATATTTTCAATCTTCTATTGAAATCTTTTGTTAGTTTTCATTGGAAAAAAACTTTCGTAATTAGTTTTTCAGAAAATCTATTTTTAATAATGATTATCTATAAAATCGAAAAATCTAATTAAAATATAACCAATGAGAATTTTTTGTCAAAGAAAATTTTCTTCATATATATATATAAATATATATATTAGTAGGATTACATTCTTAATCTCTATAACATGCAAAATAACATGTGCCAAGTTTATATTGCAGGTTTTTTTTTTTACCTTACGGCTTAGCTGATTAGACTATAAATGAATGATTTTCTGTTGATTAATATTGTATGCGTGAAAATATGTCTAAAAAAAAAAGGAGAATTCTTTGTCTCTCAAGAGATTGTCATTTGATGTCAACTTCTTTTATTTGTATGAATGTTTTAATGCATTAGATTGCGGAAATGAAGAACTTCTTGAGAAGAAAATCTTTTTTTTTCTATATTCTAATAAACAGAAATTATTAAAAATTGAAGTCTAGGTCATTTTCTATAATGAATTTGTCCATGATATACCAATGTAGAAAAATAATTTCTTTTTTTCTTCTCTTATATCAGTCAAATCTTAATTTCTTGACTAATGAAGTCATACGATGAGAACTATAGATCTATTTATTTTTAGAAATAGGTCATTGTTCGATATTATTACATTTCCGTTCCTATTCGATAAAACGGAAGTTAAACTATGTGAAAAACTACCCAGGGTGAAAAGCTATGCATTATTTTTATCCGCTCGTAATAAACATGAATATAGTTATATTCTAATAAGAAGAATTTGGATTCACGAACCGATTGGTCTTGAAGAGATATTAAAGTTCTTGACTTTTATATGACAAATAGAAAATTATTCGAACGTTTGCCGGAAAAGAGCATAGGCCATTTCCGTGCCCTTGAACTTTGAAAAATAAGATATGTTTTTTGAATTTCTAGAAAGAAAATAATGACGATATGGATCAAAATTTATAAGTATCGACCATTGTTTCCTTTCACTACCGGATGTTAGATGTTTCTTCTCATATTCATCGACTATTAATTTTTTTCTATATAATTGTTATATATTGTATTAATTCTTATTGAAATAGGATCATAGTTTTATTTATAATAAATTTGTTCGTAATTAGTAACGAAAGATTTTGTTTTTTTTCTTCATCTTACGTTGTATGAAGTGCAAAATATTCAAGTGAAATTTTTTAAAATATTTTTTTTTTATTTATTATTTTCTATAATAATAAAAAAGAGAAAAATTGCGGTATTTCTTTTTCATTCTTCTCTTTGAAAAGTGCTTTCTTTTTCTTATATTAAAAGAAGTGGAGAAAATAAACACGTATGCATGATTTATTTTTTCTGAGTATCGTCATCATTCGAAATAACACGCACTTGTGAACGAAGTCAGTTTTGCCGACAGGCATAATTGCTATTCTATTTCATCCTTCTATTAGAATCCTGTTTTTGCTGTCATATATATATTTAAGCACGGAACATAAAACAAAAATATATACGTTGTTTGCATGAAAAGCTGATAAATATGTATCCATATAAAACAGGAAAAAAAAGCGTGCTTGATTTATTTGATAGATAATGTGAGAAAAGCAGAATGCTATTGTCAATATTATCGTGCATAGAAGTCTGCGTTGACATGTGGAAAAAAAATAGAAAACAAATCATCATGGTGCCCATTTTTATCATCATTTTTTTCTTCTTTTTTGTTTTTTTTATTAGTTCTCATCATAGTTGATGCGACGTTTCGAGTTAGAGAGACGAGCGCGAGAATGAGAGGAAAAAGAAAGAATGAAAAAGAGAACAGAATATAGCGAGAAGAAAAAAAAAAAAAAAGGAACGTTTGCTACTATTTCTCTAGTGATTTTAGATGATCCACACATAAAGAAGCTACACTGACAGGCGACAACCGCCGCAACAATACAATAGATGTCTTCTACTTATATTCAAACGTCATAACACCTCATCTATTTATATACATATTATTTAGCATAAAAGAAAAAAAAAATAAGCCACAAAAAAACACAATGCTTATTAAAGAATACCGTATTCCAGTTCCCATGTCCGTCGATGAATATCGTATTGCACAGTTATATATGATTGTGGTAGGTATTAATTAATTAATTAAATGATAAAACTTTTTAATCGCCATAGAATTTCTTTTGTATTTAAATTCTCTTTATTTTAGACATATTCAATAAGCAGGAGGAGAGGTAAAAGGAATATTAATTTAACAAAAAAAAAAAAACAAACAAATCTCATTATAAGGGTTCATTTGCTGCATGAGTGGTTGTGCTAAGAAAATTTCTTCTTTGAATTAAACAAATCTTGTTTGTTTTTTTTTAATTCTAATTAATAATAATAATTAACATATTAGTCAGGGCTCAAATAGATTCATATTATTTTTCAATATTAAAAAAAAAAAAGATCGATTTTATTTAGAAAAAAAGCCGCGAAGAAACCAATGCTCCTGGTAGTGGTGTTGAAATTATTAAAAATGAACCTTATACAAATGGACCAGGTGGTAATGGACAATATACATTTAAAATTTATCATATTGAACGTCATTTACCAGCATGGTTTAAAGCTATATTACCAGCAAATGCTATGAAAATCGAAGAAGAAGCATGGAATGCATATCCATATACAAAAACACGTTATCGTTGTCCATTTATAGAACGATTTGTACTTGAAGTTGAAACATGTTATCAAGCTGATTTTGGTACACAAGATAATATATTTAATTTAAAAGCACAAGAACTTGAACAACGTACTGTTGGTTTGTATTTAAGAAGCTCAACAAAAAAGAAAAAACTCCAATATATTTCATTATTTAGAATTTCTTGACATTGTTCATAGTCAACCATTAGCTGATATAGCTTCTGAAAATCCAGCTGTATTCCATTCGGAGAAAACAGGTTCGTAAAAAAAAAAAAAAAAAAAAAAAAAAAGAAAGTACATGTTTAAAGAAGATTAAGCTTTAATCTATGTAGAGATGAAAATAATAGTCGAAAAATTTAGAATGCAAGTTGAGGATTGAATTCATTTCGAACATTTCATTCCAGAGACTATTGATAGGGAGATCAGAATTTCGGTCCAAATCCTTCTTATTAATTCTAATAAAAAACCTTATATCAATGAATACTTATTACACTTCACAATGCTTAGTGGTATGCATTTTTATTAAAATATAATGCCTAGAAGGATAACATAATGCTCAATGAGACGGCATCGTGCTTAAAATTTATACGTAATAAAAAGATTACAAAAAAAAAATAGGAAAATTTATGAAGAAACATTGATTAGTTAAAAGAAAATTAGAGGAAGCATCATTTGGTTCTCCTATTGAACATTTCACTTTATACGTTGACACTTATTGCATGTAAGTAATAATTATCTTAAAAGACTATATCATTTCTAATAGAATCAAAGAAGCCTGCTCATCACTATATCATCCTTCTGGGTACTATGAAGTGTAATAATTTGTCATAGGACTTCAGGCTTTAAGGAAAATTAATGAAAGGAATTTGAATCCGGCCCGGAAGTCACCGGAATTTCGCATCGAGCCGGAATTTATCTAACTTAATCGATAATGAGCGACCGCTTGATTGATCTCCATATAGACATGTACTGAGGGTCTCGATTTAACCTGAGGCTTGATGCATGACAATATGTATGTTTTTCAGTTCGTTTATTAATAATTATATTGTAGTATTCTTTTAATTAAGAAATATTTCGCACGACAGATTATTTATTACATTTAATTATTGTAGAGTTTTTGTCATATTTTGTATTAAGTATTGTAATGTTTTATAGAATTTCCTCAATTAATTCAATGTCATTTTTAATTTAGGACGAGGTCCATTGGTTTCTGATTGGTTTGAACAAATGAAAAAAAGTGCTCGTAATGAATTAATTATGTGTGCTTATAAATTATGTCGAGTTGAATTTCGTTATTGGGGAATGCAAAGTAGATGTGAACGTTTTATTCATGAAATAGGTAATAAACAATAAATAAATAAATTTCTAATTCATTTCATTCATTTTTAATTAAATAGCTTTACGGAAAACAATCTTACGAGCTCATCGTCAAGCATGGTGTTGGCAAGATGAATATCAAGGTTTAACTTTAGCTGATATACGACATTTAGAAGATGAAACTCAACAAGAATTAAACAAACGTATGGCACATTTTCAAAATCATAATTGTTTATCAATAACAAATTCAAATTTGGAAAATGAAAATAGACAAACAACAATATCATCATCATCATCATCAACATTAACTAATGAAATAGATCAACCATTATCAACTACGAGAAATCGAAAAATGTCTATAGATAATATAAATACTAATAGACCGAGACTTAATTCATTGCCTATTCCACCATTATTACAAGATGAAACTACTGATGATGAATATTTTGACGCTGCATGTAAACTAACAAAAAGAAACATTGGTTTTTTTTTTATTCAATTGAAAATTTTTTGATTTTACTTTTTTAGCTCATATTGATATTTTATCAACTTCTCGTTCATTACGAAGTCTTAAGCATTCAGTGGATGGTGGCACAATATTTTTAAATATTTCTGATGATGAACGAACATCTGCTAATTTATCATCGGATGAAAGTAATAATAAATGTTCAATTGATTTTCTTATCTTAATTTTTTATGGTGGTATGTGATAATTATTTAATTCTTTTTTTTATACATTTTATATATTTTTTCTTTTGTTTTTTTTTTTATTAGGTAATGTTTTTTCAACAGAAGACTCATTTGATAGTGCAAAACAAACTGATTTTCTTAGTTTTCGTACAACATTTGATACTGTTATACGAAATCATTATATACGTTTTCAAGGAAAAACAGCTATACGTTTTGTTGAATGTCGTTCAATATGTATTGAAACTATAAATCTACTTAGTAGTTTATCACCGTATGGAATGACAAATCTATCTCATGATATAACACATAGTGAAACATTACCAATAAATGCTATACCATTATTTGCTATATCAAATTCAAATTATCAAACTATATTAAATAATACTATTGAATCAGCAAATAAAGTTTATCAAGAATTTTTATCATCAAAAGAAGGAAAATATTTTTCTGGACAAGTAAAAGAATAGAAAGAAAAAAACGAAAAGACATAAGAAAATAAATTTTTGTTTTAAAGGTTATTATTATTGGAGATGCTAATGGAGCAATTTTAGCTTATGATGCTTTATGTTTAAATCATAATCTAGATGATACAACTTCATTATATGGTGAAGGTAATTTATCTTATTCAGATTTTGTTTTTGTGCTAGAATATTACACACAATTGAATGAATGATTAGGAAATTATATTAAACTATTCTTGTTGATTAGATGATATAATCCCAAGAGATGATACGAAATTTTTCAGCATTTTCCAAAACAATGCATCGTATATCATGGAATATGACATAAAAAAGAATTTGAACTCTTGCATTTCCCAATGTTTGTGTATTTTTAGATTCGTCGTTTTTTTTTTATTATTAAAATTACTGTCATTTTCTTTTGTTTAAAATATGAGGAGGATTAAAAGTATTTTTAGTAGATGATAGTATTTTACATTAGTCCATTGTTTTTTTTTTTTATCAAATTTCATATGGCTATATCTACGACATATAATTATCAATAATAATAATAAGTTTTGTATCTATTTTTGTAAAAAAAAAAAAAAAAATAAACGATGATATTTTGACATTTATCTCAAGAATAACTATAGTTTGAGGTCATTTAAAACTAATGTCATTCTATCTATAAATAGTTTTTCTCAAACTTTTGCGTAGGATAAACAAAATAACATAACAGCTATTTTGTCATTAGAAATATGTCAATGATTACATTTATGACATCCATGTTATTAGATGAATAAACTGATGTAATGAATATTATAGATAAAAATTATAAAATAGTTTATAGATATTTGATTGATTATGTTAATTGTTCTTCAATTTGTTTTTGTGTCTGTTTTCTATTGAATCTAATAATTGTTTTTCGTTATTGTTGTTTCTGTTGTTTTTACATCAATCAAGTTTTTTTCTTAATAATGATTCTTTCAATAAAGAATAAACATTATTTGCTTATATATTATTAGAGATAAAAATGACCGTAACTTGACATTTTTGAGTTCTACTTAGAAATTATACAAAAAAAAAAAAAAAAAATCAAAGATTAAGATTTTGATTCTTTTTTCTTTCTATTTTTTAAAAAAAAAGATGGTTCAACACCTCGCACTCCAGGCTCATCTAAACGAATAATAACAATTGCTCAACATGAAAATAGTGATATGACATCAGTTCAATCATCGAATCGACCGATGACAAAACGTACAACAACAATTGATAATCCTGATATGAGTGATAATATGTAAAAAAATATTTTCAATTATATATCTATTTAAAACAAAAAAATAATATTTTGTTCAGATCACGTACAGGTGATAATATTCGTGGAAAACCAGATAGTTACAGTTTAATATTAACATTTAATGTTAATGAATTCTTTTCATTTGGTTCTCCACTTTCACTTATACTTGCATATCGTAAATTACTTACTGATAATGGTAATTTATTTTCTATTTTCTAAGAATTTAAAAACAAAAAAAAAGTTCTTTCTTTTTTATCTTTCTCTTTAAAATAGTTGTTCGTCCATATTGTGGACAATTGTATAATTTATTTCATGCATGTGATCCAAATGCATCTCGTATAGAACCATTAATACAATCCGAATTTAGCCAGATACCACCTTGTTGCATTCCTCGTTATTCACAATTTCCATTAGGTGATGGAGAATCGACATTACTCGGTAAGATAAATATTAAATATTTACATTTAAGTAAACAGAAAATTTTATTTAATTTAATTTTTCTTATATTGAATTAATTAGTTGAATATGTTCATCAATATTTAAAATTATTTTTAAATAATGATATAAAAAATTCATCATTAATAAATACAGCTCGACCAACAAATGAAAATAATTTAATTAATACTGATACAATTTTTTCTAATAGTAATTAATATTAATCTATTAATTTCTTTTCTTTTTTTTAAACTAAAAAAAAAAATTTTTTTGTTTTTTATTCCTTAGTTCGACAAACTTGGTGGGGTTCAAGACGTGTAGATTATATTGTTTATTGTCCTGAATTTTTAATGAGACAACCAGCACATGTTTTACCTATTGTCTTCCATTCAAGTTATTGGGAATCTCGTGATGTTATGTCTTTTATTTTACGACAAGTAAAATTTTCATTGAGATATTTTTCGTTTTTCGTTAAATATTATTAATCAAGAGTTTATTTGGTTTTTTTTTACTTTCTTAGATTACACGTAATCAAGAAAATTATCTTTTTTATAATAATAAAATAGATGCAAATCATTCATCATATGCTTCTGAACAACCAAGTGAACGTTGGTTGCATCGTACAACAGCTGTTAAAATTCGAGTAACTTATTTGTTTTATTTTTGTTTTTGTTTTGGAAATTTTCTTTTTTTTTTTTTTATTCTTTAGAATTTAGCTCCAAATCATCGTGCAAATGATATTATAATTGTTGATGCAAAACCACAAACAATTCATGCAAAATTTCATTATGGACCTATTGATATGGTCTGTTTAGCTAATGAAAAAGTTAATATTTATGTTATGAGATCAGCTCCATATGGTCAATGGACATTACTTGATACTATTGAAACAGATACACATGGTCGTATACATTATACCATTCCATCAGATAAAAAATTACCATTAGGTTTACATCCTGTCAAACTTGTTGTTCGGTAAAAAGAAATTTATTCAGATAAATTCATATTAAACTTTAATATAAAACAGAAGAAAAAAAAACACTCTAATTCTATTTTAAATAAAATCATAGACTTTTAACTGAATTGCCAGAGCTTCTGAAATGCCAGAAAAAATTTCGAATTGTTATATTTTCCATAAATTCGAACTTTTATGAATTTAATTATAACATCGAAATTAATTTGTTTAAGCAATTAATGCATCTTCGTTATTCTACTGTAATCGTTATATAGTATAGAATGTAGAGACTATTCACAGTACACACTCACTTGAATTTACAACATTGCACGGAACTAAACTAAATAGCCTGTGTTATTAAAAGAAGTCATCTGAATAAGTAATTTCATTAAGAATTTGAATAAGAGTATAAATGAGACTGTAGTAGAAAAACAGAACTATGTTACTAACAACTTTCATTTAAAATGCCAGTAGAGCAAAACATATTTCAATAAACTGAGGACATATATGTAATGAATGGCGCATAATAAATGCGAAAAAATGTTTTCCTCTTCTTAGATCATTTCCCAATACATTAGAAACTTCGTTTTAGGCTCATTCGATGGAGAGACTGTTCTGCTCTTCGAAACAACTGTCTTTGTTTTTTCACAATAACTAGTTTTTTTTTGTCAGTGCAAAATTTGAAAGATGAACATCTACTCAATCGTCTAACTGTAATGATCACAGAACGGAATATTTTTCATGTGAAGATCTCACTAGAATTTCAAATATGCTACAAATGTGAAAAATCCTTTTCTGTCAGAATTACATCATTGTTCTTTGCCTAATATTTTTACTCTTTGATTTAATCATCATATTGTCTAGTTCAAAATTAAATTTTACATTCGGTGGCATGAGAGCAATCGTGCTATAGACGAAGTCTCCTTTTTGAAACATATAGTCTACCAGAATACATCTCAAAATATCACTAGGTATTAGTTCAAAACTTTGTTCTTCTACATAATAACAGCAGCAGAAACCTTGAAAAGCTTGTAGAAGCAGAGAGCATGAAATTTTCTATCCATTGATGCGAAATACGTTTAGTACTGGTCCTGATACAGATCGAGAAGACGCTCATCTTTAAAATATTCCACTGACAAAAAGAAAAATTTATTTAAAAAAATACAGAGAGTTGTTTTGTAGAGCAGAAAATTCTTTAACAAGTAAATCTAAAAATAAGTTTTTAATGTATTAGGAAGTGTCGAAAACATTTTATTCCAATTATGATGCGTTATCTATTATTTAAACGTTAAATAACTACTTTTCGAATTTTCATTACCACAATTCTGTTTTTGAAGAGAATTGTTTATTCTATCATTCTATACAGTCTAAACAAAATTCTATTTATGCTCTCTATGTATTGAAAAACTAGAGCTTTGGTTTTCTGAAGATTCTACCTTTAAAAATCTGATAATAAATATTATTCTCTTATATTCTTGTTCGAAACAATTTTCTCTACTCAAAACTCTATTTAGATTCTTTGGAAAGTTTCAGACAACGAAAAAAAATTGAAAACAAACTCTGTTGAATAATTGTGGACTTCGTTGTATATATATGTAAATTCATATTATATGTATAAAGAAAAAGTTATGTCTGGAATTATAGAAATCGATAAGAATCTGATTAGTATTAATAGCATTCTGGTCGCTTGATATAATACTTTCGTATTAGACAGTTAACTAAAGAACATCGTGACATTTTTGATTTTCTAGAACAAAATTTTCTCTTGAGAATTCAGTATAAATATACATATGTCATCTGCTAAAAAACATACTATATAGAATTACTAATATATATTATACTTTTAAATTTATTTTGTTTTTGTCTAGTGGTGATCATACAACAGTTGATCTTTATTTAACTGTATTACCACCAAAAAGTGAAGCAGTTCTATTTAGTATTGATGGTTCATTTACATCGAGTTTTTCTGTTAGTCATCATAATCCCAAAGTACGTCCCGGTGCTGTCGATGTTGTTAGGTAAATCAAATAAAATTTTATTTTACAAAAAAAAAAAAGAAAAATCTCATTTTAATTATAAAGATATTGGCAAGAACTTGGTTATATTATTATATATGTAACTGCACGTCCTGATATCCAACAACGTCGAGTAATTCATTGGCTTGCTCAACATAATTTTCCTCACGGTTTGAAAAGAAAAATAAAACTAATAAGATTAATTTTCTTTTTTCCTAAAATTTTAATTCATATAGGTTTAACATTATTTAATGATGGTATAAGTCGTGAACCAATTAAACATAAAGCTGAAATGATACGAAATATTGTTGAAAATGCTGATTTAGTTATTGCTGCTGCATATGGTTCAACAAAAGATATTCCAGCTTATCAATTAATTCATGTACCAGCAGAAAGAATATTTGTTGTTGGAAAAATAAAAAGTCGTTTTCAAGGACAAGCATCTTTTATTATTGATGGTTATGCTATGCATTTAGGTAAATAATAGAAAGAAAAAAAGAATATTTAAACAGACAAGAACTTCTGAAAATGCATTAAAACACTTTAATCATACATTCCGGCCTGAGCGTTTTTACGTCCTTTCAGAAACGATCAAAACAAGGTAATCTCATCATAAAAGATGTGTGGAGACGCTGAAAAAAAGGTAACTTTTACATTTGGAAAACATGCAAACATTTTTAGACAAGATGTTTGTTCACTTGCGATCCGCTAGAAAATGTCAAAAGCTATGAGTTAGGACAAGAATTTTGTGATCTTTTCGAATATGGGCTTCGAAATGTTGTGTCTATTTTTGTTCAAGAGTAATGAGAAAAATCTTGAAAGACCTGAAAAGTAATTTGTAATGATGAGCTGTCAACAGATTTTTGCTTACCCTATAAGTCACTCTTCGAACATGTTAAAAATTGTCGGCGTCGGTCGTTTCGTAGAGTGAATACTTCTCTTACAAAATGTGATATTCAACTAACAGAAGGAATCTCTACAGCTGTCCCTTCCGGTTTCAATGATTTTTCACCTATAGATACTATATAATCTTCTAATAAAAACTGAATTTCTATTGAGATTTAACTAAGCTATCGAATTTTTTTCTAGAGACTCTGAATTTTTGAATTTTGATCTGAAACTTTTCGCATATAGAGAACTCAGCTATCTTTTAAAAAAATTTAAAAGTTTTGAACAAAGTTTCTTCGAGACATGAAACTTTCAAAAAATGCATGTTGTATACACTATTCGTGGAAAAGGATCTATATCTCGAAGAGATTTTATTCAAAATTTCTGAATTTTAAAAAAAATAATTGAGATCTCTATATGCACAAAGTTTTAGATTAAAATTCAAAAATCAGGAACTTCTCGAAAAACAATTCGATAGCTTAGTTAAATCTTAATAGAGGATCCATCGTAAGCTGTTGCTTTTATTCAAGTGAGTTTACAAGCATTTTCTCAAGATTTTCTTTCAACGTAAAACGATTGTCGATTTTTCAAAAATGAGTATTTTGCAAAAAACGAAAACTGAGATATCTTGTGGAGAAACAAAAGTAGTGCATTTTGTAGGGTAGCTTCTAATCTACAATATGATATATAAATAATGATTCCAACATTTAGTTTCAAATTACAATAGTGAAAATACAAAAATTTTTCGTCTAAATTAGTTTTTTACGGTTTTCAAAGATTATTTCACTATTCTTGAACAAAATTTCTAAGCTCGAGCACAAAATCATAGCTTTTGACTCGTCGGAAATACTTTCTAGTTGATAAAACTGAATGAATACGAAAAACACTCAAACGGAAGTCGTATTTTCAGAAATTCTTGTCTCCTAGGGAATTTCATAATTTATGAACCTCTTAGAGCTATAAAAACAAATATTTCTGTTGTTCTATTTTAATATCTAGAGAGAAACATAAATAGGTAAGTTAATAGCTCAATATTCTAAATTAACAATTTGATTATACTAAAATCATAGAAATATACTAAATATTATTTCATTTATTATTCAAATTTATGAGCAAAAATTTTGCTTTCTCTCTCTCTATACTAATGCACTTTTCTTTTTAATTTTATTACAAGTTTTTTTTTCTTATCATAGCTTCATTATCTAGAGTAAATTCTCAATATGATTACTATATAATCATTGCTATGACGCTTATATGTAGGAAAATTTTTTTTCAGACATAGATAAATATAATTTTGTTTTCTATTTTAATGGAATTCTCTCGAAACTTACTAATCGAATCTTCTTAAAGAAAAAAAAAATAAAGATTTTTATTCACTTCAATATTTCTTATGAATACATCAAGTAAATTTTCTTTTTAATTTAATTCTTAGCTGAACTTTCTAAACCTGGTACAGTACGTCCATCTAAATCAAATTCTCGTCATTTAATACGTCGGGCTTGTTTTAATATACCAAAATTATTAACAACATCAACTGCTCAAACATTATCAACTGTAAATTCTACAACATATCAATCAATATCACCAACATCTCAATCTTATACATTTTCAAATTATAATTCATCAATTGATACATCTTTATCAACATATCGAAAAACAAGTTTACATGATCAGTTAGTTGTTAGTACATTTCAATCAAAAGAAGCACCATCAAGAGGTATATCACCACGTATAATTCGTAATACAGCAAAACCTAATGTTTATAATCCAGCATCAATTGAAAAACTATAAATTTTATTATCAAAAAATTACATTTGACATTATGTTGAATTTGTCGTTTTTTTTGTTTCTTATTTTTATTTATCTAGTCTATCGAATTTTAGTTAAGTGTGTCGATTATTTTCCATTTTTTTTTGTTTTTTTCCTCTATGTGATAAATAACAGTTGTATTAATCTGTATTTTCTTTTTTTCGTTTCAAGTGTATATGTTTGTTGGTATGCAATCATATATAAAGAAATTCTTTGTTTTTCGCGATTGTATATATTGATAAATAGATAAGTTATACGGGCTTATTCGTATTCATTCATAAGTATAAATAGACAAAAAAAGATTGTTCATATTTTGCCATCGGTTGAACTTCAAGATACTAAGTTATTCAATTCTATCAATAGATGTTCTGAGTTCTTGAAGAATAGCAACAAGATTTGAAATAATGATATTCTTCTAGCTCAAGTAGGTTGAATGGAGAAGATGAAATAAAAGAATTCCGAAGCTTTGCCGTCCATTTGACTGTGAATTAGATATCGACTAAAAAGATTCCTGTCGACTACATTGATATTAGCTTCAGCTCTCACATGTATCCTTTATTAATATTGTTTTATGACAACTTGCGAAACTACAATATGCTTGCGCCATTGTCAAAATTCTGGTCACCGAAACCAACTTCGTAGGGTAGAGTAAGGATACGAAAAATGCTTATCCTACACATTTCTATCTTCTAGTGTCTTTTATTTAGATTGAAGCTAATTTATCATAGTCATATTTGAAACGAAAAGATAGAGACAAAAATAATGAACGGTCGAGCTTATGAAATGTGAAAAGGCATACTGTGCGTATTGAGATTTATTCTTATGAGTGATATAAAATGAACCCTCATAGTCAAGGTAACAATACAATCGTTCTTCTTCATTTTCTTATGAAATAATTGCCACCAAACTATAGATTGTATTTACAAGATAATGAACTTTTGACATTCGTAGTTTATTAGTGCTACAGTGACTTAATCGAGGTCGCTCATATACATACATTACGTTCGATATCATCTTTTTACTTTTTTATTGTTTTCTTTCTATATGTATTATCTTCTCTTGTTCGTGATATATGTTTCGTCTGATATAGTCTCATCATCTATGTTTCTGACCTTGATAACCTTTGTTTCTATTCTTTTCTCTAAACATATATATGTTGTGGTCAAAATTAAAATTCAGTCAAATTTAAAATTTGCCTGGTCAAAATTGAAATTTTAATTTCGTCTAGGCAAAATTGAAATTTTATTTTTGCCCAAAATAATCTCAGTCAAAATTAAAATTTGAATTATGACTAGACAACATTGAAATTTTTTTTGATGAACAGTAGAAAATAAAAAAAGAAAAAGTTAACATACTAACCAATTTGTTTTTATTTTACAATAGTTTTAAACAAATATCTTATGAATTCTAAATTAATTTAGTTCATGTTTGAGCATTCACTCCTCTTTGAATGACATTTAGCACAGCAGAAAAGGTTTTTTTCATGGGCATGTCTTCGCCGCACATTTGTCTCAAAAATTACAATTATGTTCGGCTGCGGAACCACAAGAATAAAGCTTTGAAACTATGGGTCATTTTTGGTAAAATTGAAAAAAAATAATGTTTTTATGAAAATTAATGTGTCTATGTGAAGGTTGAGAACGTACATTTGTGGGCAAACCATTCCTGGATTTAAAAGTTGCTTATTCCAATGAATTCAAATATTGAAATGTTAATAATCTAAAACGAGTTATCATTATCGAATCTTGAAAGCTTTATTCTCGTGGTTCCACACCCGAACATACTTGTAGTTTTCGAGACAAAAGTGAGGCGAAAATATGCCCATCAGAAAAAAATCTCTTCTGCTCTACCAAGTGTCATTCAAAAAGGAGTGAATGCTCAAACATCCCAAGAGAATGATTCGGACAATTGAATCCTAGCAGATCCCTGTTGGATCCGATCAGATTATATTGGAATTTCTATAAAATCGACGAAATCCTATGGGAATCTGGATTACGGAATGACATCCGGATTCCAAGTGCTGAATCTGATCGGATCGTAGTATCGGAATCCGATTGAATCCCAGCGCACGACTCTAACTGATCTCTACTATTGGGATAAGATGCTGATTAGTACTCAACTAATAAAATAGGACTCGCCCATCGGATCCGTTAGTGATTCCGTAATTCGGATTCCCATAGAATTTTGTTGACTGGCCGAATCCGGTATCGGATTCATTCACCTAAGATAGACTAAATTAATTTAGAATTCATAAGATATTTGTTTAAAACTATTGAAAAATAAAAACAAATTGGTTAGTATGTTAACTTTCTCTTTTTTTATTTTCTACTGTTCATCAAAAAAAATTTCAATTTTGCCTAGACGAAATTAAAATTTCAATTTTGACCAGGCAAATTTTAAATTTGACTGAATTTTAATTTTGACCACAACATATATATATCGATGTTTTTCTTTATAAATAAACATTATTCACATTCCTCTTTTGAAGAGAAATAGATTACGTAACATCTATTATATCTCGTTCACAATTAGTGTAGAGCAACAAATAAAATCTTCGTTACCGTGATAGAGTGATATTTTTCAAAATCTGCATGCATTATTTATAGACATAAGCGAGACCAGTCGTTTTCGGTTCGAACGAAACCAAGATCATCTTGATCATATCTATTTATAATGCATGAGTCGTAACAAAATGACATTCAACGTAAGTTTTACAAAACCATAAAATGTATTGTTCCCAATGAAAAAGTGTTGGTCCTGGTATCGGTCAAAAAGCGAATTTGCTCCTGATTCTCATAAAAAACAAACATTGGTCCCGATTCCGCCGAGACTGAAATCAGTACTTCTAAAGATTAAGTACATCACGACACCCACACTCTTTGATCTACCGTATCAATTAGATCACTATGTAAACTTTAAATTGTATTTTAGCATTTTTTTAAAAATACAATATTCTTTATCATATTACATTAGAATATTTGATTCATTGAGAATATTTTATTGGTTAATTTTATATTCAATAGAATCGAATAAAAAAAATACTTCAAAAAAAAAAGAAACGATTGCGTTTCTTAGAAACATAACATTTGAAAAGGATCACTTATTTTTAAATAAAAACAAATTATTACTATTGTAAAAAAAACTTTTTAGAATTATTTGATGAAGCCCGTTTGACTCAATATAGAGCTTATTCTCCTTATTCATAATTTCGGTATGATTTCAAAAATATTTCTATGATATATGTATTTTCATTTTTTGTTTTAACTGAATAGAGTAGGAACAGCTTTATTCACATCAACTGGAATAATATATTCTTGATGTAAAGTTAAAAATGTTTCATATCCATTATCAACTTGTGCTGAACGTACATAGCTATTGTTAAAGCTGTATTCCTAGGTGAAAAATTTTTTTGAAAAATTGCAATTACATCGTAAGTTGATCATCAAAAAGACAGAAAAAAAAGATATCGTAAATACATAATTATTTTTCTGTAGTGATGTTGAAATAGGTTTTACTGGTTCATGTCGACAAACATTAGCTGAATTTGATCTTGATTTAGATGTTTATCTAATACATACAAAAAATTAATCAAAAATGTATAAACTTCGAGATTTATTATCTATAACTTTTATACCTTATGATCTTCAAAAATTTCGTGCAAGTCATGATATTATAGAATGATTGGTTTTTTTTTTGTTTAATAAATTTGCTAGAAAATTGATTAGAAACCTTTTTTTGTTTTCTTTCTATTTGCATTTTCAGAAATGTTTGATTCAGAATCAGAATCAGGATTACAAAAAGAAGAATCACTTCATAATTTTTCTTCTACACCAACTCAACGTGGTCATAGTAAGAATTCTCTATAAATTAATTTTTAATATTTATTTCAATTCTTTCTCTAGCTACTTGTGCTCTTGGTCATATAATTGATTGTACAAAACCAGATATAACTATATTATGTGACATATGTCAATGTTTTTTAAATGTTAGTGAATTAAAAACACATACAACTTATCATAATGCATTAAAATTATTTAAATTCAAAGTAAAACAAAAAACAAAAAAACAATACTAATTTTTTTTTTTATGTAAATAAATATTTTATATAAAAGGAAGTTCCAAATAAAATAGATATCATACTTAAACGACGAGATTTACTTATTCAACGTATGCAACGTTTAAAAATATCCGAAGAATCGTATTTAAAAACTGTTAAAACTATTAATGATGCATTTCAAATTATAAAACGAGCTATTGAACCTTATTATTATGGTGATAATTCATGTATATATGATAATCGTGAAGCATCCTATTTACAAGGTAATGTTTATTTTCTTTTGTAAACTATTTATTTATAGATAATAATAATTATCTTAGGTATAAGTTTTGCACCACGTAATCGACTATTTCTTAGTATTGGTATGTGTACTAGTCAAAATAAACAATATAGAATTGATATGGAAGATACAATGAGATTTATTGATTGTTTTGGTATGAAAAACAAAACAAAAAAAATATATATATAAGGAAAAAAAAATTTTGCTATTTATTTTTATCTAACTCTTAGATTCAATACTATTTTAATATTAACTCACATGCTACTTTCTTATAGAAACCTGGTGCACGCGTGTGTCGTATACACCAATATAAAACAAGTATGCATCACTTGCTATCTTCGTCTTATGCTTTATGCTTATTTTTTTTTTTGTTTATTAACACGAATTCTATTAAGAGGAACCTCTCCAGGTGTAAAATTGCTTTTCAATCGAGATGATTTGACATCTGAAGAGATTCTCTTTCTCAGTAATTTGATTCCAAAAAAATTAATTGAAAGAATTTATTCAACAGTGTTATATTTCTCTAGAAAAATAAAAGTTGTTAATTTCATATTTGAGAAGCTAAATTTTCAACATAAGAAACCTTTCATAAATTCTAATGTGAATACTAAAATTGAGAACCGAACATATTTATGTATAATATTCATAATATTTATGATCATTTGAATTAAGTACTAGTATTTGTAAGTTTCAAATCTGTTCTATGACAGTTCCATTTTTCTTTTAAAGACTTATTATACTTCAAAAATATTTATAGAATAACATATAATGAGATGAGAAGAAACAAAAGTGCCAAGACTAATCAGTATTTAAAAATTATTTCTTTCAAAAAAAAAATACAATAATTTTCTGTTGTCAAAAACATGATCTGATCTTCTAGAGGAAAAATGCTTTCTTTTCTGAATAACATATTGAGAAGGATAAAATATTTTGTAAATAAAAGAAGTATTCTTTCTAAAAAAGAAAAGAAACCCTAGTTCATTACGAAAGCAGAATTTTAATGCTCATCTAATTTTAGGTGGCAAAGAAAAATTTGCTTATATTGGTTTATTCGATGGTTACAATGGAAAAGCAGCTAGTTCATTATGTCGTGAACATCTTCATGAAGCAATTCTAATGGAAATGTCTAAATTAATAAATGATATGAATAGTTCTGAAGCTGAACAAACTCTTATAAATCGTCTTTATACAAGTATGATCGATCCAACAAGTGATCATTGTCATATAAAAAATATCGGTGATGTATATCGTTTGGCTTATTTAAAAATGGATCATCTTTTATCACGTGGTATTCATGAAACATCAAGTGTTCGTTGGAGTGGTACATCAGCATTTACAGCTGTAATTGTAGCTAATGATAAAATTGAAGAATTATTAGTTGATTTAGAAAATGATAATGATGATGAAAAACAAGATCATATTGTACTTGGTCATATTCATGTAGCTAATTGTGGTAAGATTTATTTTTTGTTTTTAGAAAAAATAGTTTTACTTTGGTTTTTCTTTTTTAAAGGAAATGTTGAAGCATTAGGTATTCGAGCTGGTGAAGCTTTTTTAATGTCACAAAAACATACATTAATTAATAATCGTGAACGTGAAAGAGTATTAGAAACAGGTAGAATTTTTATTAAAAAAGATAAAACATTCATTAATTTACATTAATATACAATTTAGGTATTAAAATAAGTAACAATGATTTAATCGCTGGTATACTTGAAACAACACGTGGATTAGGTAATCATGGTGATAAAGATATAAAAAAATGTGTTATAAATTCACCTTATGTTTGGTCATATGAAATTGATCCATCATTAGAATGTATTATATTAGCAACTGAAGGTCTATGGCAAGTACTTCAATATGATGTTGTTGTTGACATTGTTACACAAGTAACAAAACAAAAAAAATATTTTTCATTTTCAAAAAATTTATTTTTCTATTAAAATAGTGTTTACCAGCACATCATATGCCAGCACCTAGTCGTATTGAAACAGCACTTCGATCTGTACTTGAAAAATATGGAAATTCCATACATACTCCTTATTTAACAAATGAAGATAATATTATTGTTGATTGTATAAATGAAATGGTATATTTAATTGAAGAAGAAAATGAAAATGATACAAATAATTTATTATCTACACGTAATCGTGCAGTACAATGTTCAGAAGATGAAATTCATCAAGAAATATGGAATTCTCTTTCATCACAATATCGTCTTCGTCTTGAATTAGCACAAACAATTGCTGAACGTCTTGTATCAGCAGCACTTTTAGCACAATCAAAAACAAATATTAGTGTCATATGTCTTTTATTACCCGGTGCAGCTGTTTAAAAGTTTCGTTTTTTTTTCAAAATAAAAAAAAAAAGAAGAAAATTTCACATTATTTTAAAAGTAAAAAATAAGGGTTTTTCAATTATTCTCAAGGCATAAAAAAAAAACTTATGTTAACCAATTTAATGTAGGCACATTTTGTCGTAAGGCAAAAAATGTTTCATATTTAACATTATAATCTGGTGGTTGTTTGTTTGGATCTTTATAACGTACAGTTGTTTTTTTAGCTAAATAACTAATAAGTTCACATTGTTCTTCAAATATATATAATTTTCTACGAAATTTTCGTCGTATATAATCAGAACTTTTTGTATTATAAGCTTTAAGATGATATGCCATATAGATTAATGCTGATGTTTGAATAGATAAAAATGGAAATTTTGGTTTAAAACATCCTGTAGCTGTTAAACTTTTTATAATTGCTGTTGCTATTGTTTGTTCTAAATAACCAAGACATGGTAAATTAAGTAAATCAATTGGATTTTTTGGTGGAGGAAGTTTATTTGGTAATCGAATATTCCAATATTTTTCTGGTTGTCTAAAAGAAAAGAATAAGAGAAAAAATTTAATAAATAAAAATAATTAATAATAAACCTCATAAATTTTTCTCGTGCTTCTTCATTTAATAGAAAATATAATTTATCACGATATTCAACAGCAAATTCTTGTTGTCCAAGAACAAGATATTCATATCTGAAAATGATAAAAACAAAAAAAAATATTTTTTTTTTTTATGGAAAATTTTACGTATTTACCTTTTACCACCATCAAGATAAGTTACTGGACAATAACTAGCAAATTCAATAGGTTTTGGAAACATCGCTTTTGCTTCTGCTTCAGTTCGTCGATGTGGTCGACGATTTTGTGCGGGAAGTATTTTACGAGGTTCAACTGGAGCAAAACGTTCAGGATCATCCAAAAATAGTTGAAGTTCTTTTGGTCCAGCCATACGATAATATCGTCCTATTCAAAAAAAAATTTAGATCGAATTACTCAATAAAAAGAAAAACAGTAACAAAATTTGAAATAAAAAGTTTGTTTATGTATAATAGGCTTTTTGAAATAAACAATGTAGTACCCTAGAAGTCCTTGACGTGTCATTTGTAGGTATGGGCAAGATGATCTTGGTTCCGACGGAATCGGGATCAAAAACGCCTAATGTGGCTTGCGTCTAATTACGTAACTTAATATTTTAAACGGATTTGGTTTTTATTTATCTCAAATATACATATGAACTGGAAACACGGTTAGAATAAAGGGTCCGTATACACATATGTTTTGAACATCGCATGGATCATAGGTATTTTGAATCGGATCTATACCGATGAGATTAGACGAAGCCTAAAGTGATTCGTCCTCATACGTTGTCCTTCTCGAATTGTGATCATTTTACTGAATTTTCGTCTTATAGCAGGGTACATATGAGGAAATCGAATTACAGGATTTTAACCTGAAGTTTTGCCTATAGATAGATCTCATGGTCCTTAGAATGTTCTAAAAATTTTAGCCCCAAATAATGCTTCTCTCTTGAGACATCGAACGTTGATTGAGCTTATATTTTGTGTTATAAATAGAACTTGAGAAGACTAAGAATAGTTGAAAAATGATTCGTGTTTACGACCTATTTGTCACTACCTAACATACTATTGTCAAGAAGTTCAATTAAATGAATAATGAGGTTATTCGATTTTTTATAAGAAATTTATCTTTCTTGAAATTCTCTTGTCTAATTACAAATTTTATTTTTTCAATGAAGACACAATTTATTTCTTTCGAAAATTCTAATAAAAATCATATCTATTTACTTTTTCAAAAAACAAAAAAAAAAGCAACATTCCTATTTACCTCTATATTCAGCAGTATAATCAGTTTTTGTAGTAGCTGAACAATCAACAAGTTCATCACGTAATGTTAATGATACTGGACAATAATGTTCATATTCTCCCAAACGATTTAATAATTCTTGTGGTGATATACATAAATCAGCAATACTAGCAGCTTTATTAAATGATTTTCTTTCAATATAATTTTGAATTTTTTTTGTTACATTTGATGTTTCTTGTAAGATTTTATCCCATATAAACCATTTATTATTTTTAGCATTAATATTCATCCAATTTTTATGTTCTTCTGTATACCATTGACGTACAGGTAAAATTTCATTTTGATAAATAGCATTTTTATATGATATTGCTTCTGGACTATCAGGTAATGGAAATTGACGACTAAGAAAAATATAAAATTAAAATTTTTATAAAAAAAGAAATAATTAAATTACTTTGGATCAGTACGATCTTTCATAGCTCGTATTGTACATTCAGTTAAATCACATTCTAATTCAAATAATTTAAATGGAATAATACCTTTTTCAACAAGTAATTCAACATGTTGTTTTGTTAAAGGAAATCCATCAAGAATAAAACTAAGAAAAAAGAAATAATCAATTGATTAATTCGATTCTTTTTAGAAATTTTAATACCCTCGTGTTTGACATTTTGCATTCATAAGTGCAACTTCCAAACAACGAATTGCTATTTCAGGTGATATTTCATTACCTTTAATAAGTATTTCTTGCATTTCTTTACCAAGAATTGTCTGTCGTTGTTTTTCTAATATATATCGAATACCATCACCCTAATAAAATATTATTCATTACAAATTTAATTTAATCAATTAAACTTACCAATGATAAACGAACACATCCCATTTCTTGAACGATACGCTTGGTAACTATTCAAAAAAAAATAAAAACAAAAATCAACTTTCATTTGTTAATCACAAGGAGAAGAACACATTTCTTCACCATAATTCTACTTGATCCTCAAGAAATGCATTAAGGAAGTAGTTATTGATATACAGTGTGCATCTAGATGGACATCATACTTTTTCAAAATTTTAATATAAGAAAATATACTCTATCTAATAGTATAAGCCGAGCTCTATACAATGAAAAAAAAAATTTTTTTTTTTTCTACAGTGTCGTCCGAACAGCTAGTCATTCTTTCACTTCAACACTCCTTTTAAATTATATTTCAAAAACAAACCAGTTGTTTTGCCAGATTTTGGTGGACCAACAATAGCAATTTTTACTGGAATGAGTGATTTTGGTGGTGGTCGACGAATATAAAATAATGGATTTTTAATAAATTCATTTCGTGCTTCATCATCAGCTAAATAATAAACATATTTTCGATAGATAACTGTACAAGGAGTTTTATCAGGTCCATATGGCGGTGGAAAACAATCACCATTATGTAACTAAATATTTTTACAAAAAACAAAAAAAAAATACTTTTGAATAAATAGAAATTACATACAGATACAGGACAAAATTTTCCAAATTTTGAATAATGTAAATAACCTATATCGATTAATTGTTGTGCTAATTGAGATTTTATTGGATAAACACGTTCGAATACATTTTGACGTAATGTTGTAAATCGTTCAATTTTTTTACTAATACGATTTTTAACATAACGTGGTTTATCTGATGCATTAACAATTGCAAATGGAACATATTCTTGTTGAAAAACTTTCTAAGAAAAAAAAAGATTTTTTTTTTTGATTTTCTTCTTTGTATTAGAATTCATTCAACATACTTTAACACCTTCAATTTTTTCTTTTGCATCATTAGCTTGTTGTTCAATCATTTCACCAATGCGACCTTTTGCCGTGTCAGCATCTTCTTCATCTTGTATTATATCACCTTCTTCTTCATCGATCTAAATAATAAATTATACGGAAAAAAACAAAAAAACTCCAGTGTGTTAAATTTTGAAATCATATTTTATATACTGGAAATTCACTAGCTAGTATTTGTTCGATTTCATCTTCTTCAACTGTTTCACCCTAAAGTAAACAATATTGATTTTATTTTTGATTATATTGATTATCTTCTTACCGCTTCAATACGTTTGTCTCGTTCAAGAATTAATTCAGCTCGTCGTTCATCTATAGCTTTTTTCTACGAAAGAAAAATAAAAAGAAACTTTCAAAAATTAACAGTTTTTTTTTTGTTTTTGTCAAACCTTATCTCGATCTTTTTTTGCTTTATTTTTCATTCGTTTTTCTTTTCTTAATTGCATTTTTGTTCGCCATTGTTCCATACGTTTTGGTAATATTCTTTTTAATATATCGTTATTTTCGGCATCAAGTTGTATAGCAATATCAGGTAATAATTGATTATCAATCATATAAACAGTTTCATCTTCTGTTGATGGAAAACCTTCAAGAACAATACCACGTGAACGATATGGTTCTTCAGTCCACCATGGTTTAACAATTTTATCGAGAATTTCAGGTGCTAATGGTTCACCATCTTGTAAATATGCTTTGATATTTTCTTCGTCAGCTGTTAATTCTTCAGTCTAAACAAAAAGAAATATCAAAATCATTAGAAATTTGTTTTTTTTTTTTCTCAAATTTCAATTTTTCTTTTACTTCTTCAATTGGTTTGTCTGCTTTTTGTTCTTCTTCTTCTCTAACAAAAAAAAAAAAAAGAAATATGACAAAATTTTAAATTTAACGTTTTTTGTTTTGTTCGATTCTTACGGATCAGGTTCATCTCGTGTTTCATTATATTCTGGTCCAATTTTCATTTTCGTTTTACCAATAATTAATTCTTGTAAACGATCACGAAATTTTATATGAAATGTATTATATTTAATAGCTAATTCACGTCCATGTAAACTTTTACCAGCACCTTCAGGTCCAACAAGAACTAGACGCATAGCAGGTAGCTAATCAAAAAAAAAATCAATTATTAGAAATCGATAAGTTTAGATCAATTCCTGGAACTAATCTATCCAAACAATTTTTGGGAATACGACTTGTCCATGTATAATGCGATACTTCACTGATCAAGTTTTAAAAAAAAATTTTTTTCGAGTTGGATAGACCTGAATTCATTTTTAGGTGCAATTTTTCACGCTAATTACGAATTTGACATTTGTTCTTTAAAAAAAATTGAATTTCGAATTTCTTAACTCGAGAAAGTTTTTTAAAAAATGCTGAGTGATATATTATGGTTTATAAGCTTTCGTTTTGATGTAGCAATTTGATTCTTGCGTAGAACGATTAGATATATTAATATTTATGAAAATCAAATATTTCCGAGCATGTAAACTGTCGCAAAAAAGTGCATAGTAATGTTATGTTTGTTTCTTTGCTTCGACATTAGAGAAAAAGGATCTTTTTATGCAGTACTTTTACTTGATGATAAAATCTTTCTAAAAGCTCGAGACTTCGGCCGAAAAAAGTCATTTTTATAGTATAAATACAGTCCGATAAGCTGTGCCGAATGGCGTTTGAACAAACTTTCTAGTTCTCAAATCTTTCGAGATAATTGAAAAAAGTCTGTCAAAAACGTAACACCTTTACATTTGAACAAGCCGAATAATACTTTCGGGTGTATTAAACCTTTGTTCTGTTTTTTGGGAATGATACTTCCTGGTATATGTAACCTATGTTCTATTTTTGGGAATAGCACTTACAGATATACGTAACCTTTATTCTGTTTTGGAAATGATACTCCCGGATATGTAAAACCTTTGTTCCAATATTAGGAACAGCACTTCCAGGTATTCAAAACTCTTGTTTCGTTTTTGAAATGAACATTTCCTGGTGCAAAAAATCTTTGTTCTGTTACTGAAATGCTGTTTCCAAAACAGAACAAAATTTTCCAGATAGGTCAATTCTAGGAACTGAACTGTTGGAGCAGATCCTATTATAGGATCTGATCGATTCGAACAGTTCTGTTGCTTATTTTATCTGAACTAGATGTTAGTCGATCCATATTAGTTATAGAATTGATTTTTTTTTTTTTATAAAAACAAAAGTCAATATAATTACTGTTGGTGGTTTATCGATTGGTAGATATTTAAGTGGTGTTTGTAAGAATAAACTTCGATTATCTTCATTAGCAAAACGATATGTTTTAGATTTATATGAAACAGTAAAATCTGGTTTTCCAGGTACGAGAATATTTTTCTCGAATAATGCAACAGGATCATAGATACTTGTATCACCAAGATGTTTTTTACGATCACTTTTAAATAAATCAACAACTTCTTCTTCTTCTTCATTATCACCTTCTTCATCTTCATTTCCAGTTTCTTCTTCTTCATCAACATCTTCTTCATTATTTTCATGTTCAAGTGGAATATATTTAAATTGTTCTACAAGAAAATTTCAAATAGAACAAACACAAAAAAAAAACATTTATTGTAAAATCTACTTTCAAGTGCATCATAGGCTTCTTGAAATAATTCTTCATTTGTTTTTAATTTTTCTCCATCTTCTTTCATTAATTCAATATAAATTGGTTCAAGATTATATACACTTGATACTGTTTTCATTAAATCATTTATACGTGTTATATCATTACGAGCTTGTTGAATAAATGTTTCTTGTTCAATACCAGCTGGTGGTAAAATTTCTTGATCAAATGGTATCGGAGATATTGATGGTGGAGCACGATTAAGATCAAGACCTGAAGCAACTATTTATTTGATGATTTTATTAGATAGTAACAAAACAAAACAAAAAGATCTTATTAATACATACTACTTGATTTGTCTTTATCAAGGTCTTTACTCATTGATTCATCCTCTTAAGAAAAAGAAAACATAGAAATTATTTATCAAAGTCAGTATATATGATTGTCATAAGTTGCAAAACTATTTATTTTTCAACACTGGAATGACCAATTTACAAGCCTCTACTAACCATATATCACCCACCGAAATGAATCTTTTTTTTTAAAAGTAATCCACGGTACATAGATTTCCAGCTTTATACAAATAAATAACAACATAGCTTCAAAAAGTCGTAAAAAAAATCAAATTAATAATAAATTCAATTTTTATTCCTTTGGTTTTTTTCTCGCTTTTTCAAAGAAATATGTTTGAAGGATGCGAGTGATCAGATGAGTCTTGCACACTTATATCCCAGCTCATCCAGTATATTAAATTTTCTCCTGTCATTAGATGATTATCTTAATCTAAAAAATAAAAATTACCTTCTGGTATTGTTTCTGGAATTTTATCAATAAAATCTTCTTTTTTTGGTTCATAATTTCGATCTTCAAGTATAGCTTGTTCCATTTCTATATAAAAAATAAACCATAAAAAAAAACAAACGAATCTAAATTGATTCTAAAACCTTTTTCATCTGTTTCATCTTCATCATCGACAGGTTCACCAGCATCAATTTTTCTTTGCCGTTCAGCTAAACGTTCATTCCGTTCTTGTTCAGCAATTAATTTCATTTCTTCCATTCGTCGTCTATAAAACATTAAAAAACAAAACGTTGAAATCTTTTTTTTTCTGTTGTCTTAATTTTTATTATACTTTTGTTCTTCATCTCGAATTCGTCTTTCATTTGCTTCACGTTCTTCACGTTCACGAATTTCTTTATCAACTTCAAATCGATTTGCTTTATACCAACGTTTTTGTAATGCTCCTAATTGTGGATGACTATCTTGTAAAACAAGAACATCATCTGGATGAATATTTTTTTCATTTAATAATGTCCAAATTTCATTATCATATGGAAAATTAACAAATATCCAATTACCAAATCTTTGAAAAAACAAAAAGAAATAAAAAGAAAACAAGAATTCAAAATTTATTTACAAAGGTCCATTAGGATTTTTTTCTCGTTGTTCTTGTTCAATATTTTGTATAGCTTTACACATTAATTCAGTATAAACATCAGCTGGTATATTAACAGCTGCATTACGTGCTTCTTCAATTGCTTGTTCAACAGCTTTTTTTACTTCAGGATGATCAGCTGTTATTTGTCCGATAGGTTCAACTTGCGTTTTTTCATCTTCAGGACCTAAACCATGAAGATCTTCTCGAGGTACTTCAGTAGACGCTGGTGGTGGTGAACGCGCACTTGATGGTCGCGACGAGCGTTCAGCTGGTGGTTGTGAAAGCGCACTTGATGGTCGCGACGAACGTTCAGCTGGTGGTGGTGACGAACGTTCGGTAGGTGGTGGGGAACGTTCGGCTGGCGGCGGTGATGAACGTTCTGGGGGCGGTGGTGACGAGCGTTCGGCTGATGTTTGTGGTTGTTGTTCGTCTTCGTCAGGATTTGTAGCTTTTTCTGTTTGTTCGAAATCATTTGGATCAGTTGTTGTTTCATTATCTTCTCTAGTTAATGGTTCCGGTTCTTCATCTATTTTATCTTCAGTTTTTGATGTTGTTGCTTCTTGAGCTTTTTCTAAAAAAAAAACAAAGAATGAAAATATTTTTTTTATATTTATATTTATTCATACCAGCAGCTTCAGTATCAGCTTGTAGCTGTAATTTGTCAATAGTTGCTCGTTGAACTTCATTTTTTATAGTATCAATATATTGTTGACGAAGTTCATCCATTTTTGGTTGAGCGTATGATACCATATCAATAACCTTTTTTTTTTTTTGGTTTGAAAAAAAAAATGTTTTCATTTAATTTTTATTTAATTTTTATAACTTACTGTTGCATTATATTTTTTACCAATGTCTTGTGCTAATTGTTCAATACCAGAAGATCGAGGACCATAGAGAAAAAGTTTACATGGTGCACGTGGTTGAATTATATACCGACGAGGATTTTTTTGAAATTCTTTTAATGATTCTTTACTTGAAAGAACGAATATTTTATCCATAAAACTAAAAAAGGAAATATTTTTTTTTTGTAAATAGATTTATATAAGATATAAAGATTAACATACTGAACAGCTAAATCTTGTCGACCAGGTATACGATTTCCTTGTTTAAGAGCAACTGGATCAAGACGTAACCATCGACTTCTTTGCCATTTATATTTATTTGATAGAACATTTGAACCAGTTAATGAAGCCATTAATTCTTCAGTTTCCATTTCATCAGCTGGTGGAGTTTCTTCAGCACGAAGAGCATCACCACGAATAGCTTTTTCACCTTCTTCTTCTTCATTATCTATGATAAAAAAATTTTTCTTTTTTTTTTTTTTTTTCTTATTAATCTATCTTAATTTAACTATTACCCATTTCATTTGTTTCTTGTGGAATTTCTTCTTCTTCTTCTTCTGGTGGAAAAAATCTTTGAACAAGTGCTGCACGTCTTAATGCATATGCATTAAGACGTTCAAGTAATTGTTCAAATAAAATTGTTGGCGACATATTTCCATCTAATTCAACTAAATATGATTGTGGTAAACTAGCCATATATTCTTCAAGCATTCTTAATAATTGATCTTTAAAAAATTGTATACTATCAGTAACATCAGGCATTAAATCTTCAGGTCGCATTACTAATCGTTCAACAATTTCTGTTGGTACGGGTGAAAAAAATTCATCCTTAAAAAAAAAATTATATTATCAAATTTTTCAATAGATATTTTTATTTTGTTATTGAGCACATACAGTTACTTGTTCTTCTTCTTCTACTTCTTCATCATCATTATCAGCATCTTCATCAATATCACTTACATCATCATCATCACCACCGGTTTGTTGTTTACCAGTCTAAATAAAATCAATTTTCACTTTTTTGTTTTATTTTGTAAAAGGATGGTGAAGAAATATATCTCAAAAAATAGATTGAATCAAAATAATTTTCTTGTGATTAGCTATTATTATGTTTTATATTTTTTGAATTCTATAAAACTTACTACTTTTTCGACGGG
Organism: Rotaria sordida; assembly: GCA_905250125.1. Taxonomy (NCBI): domain Eukaryota; kingdom Metazoa; phylum Rotifera; class Eurotatoria; order Philodinida; family Philodinidae; genus Rotaria; species Rotaria sordida. Next base: position 42,324 of record CAJNOL010001699.1, read on the forward strand.
TGTAGGTGCATATTGTTCTTTAATATATAATGTACCAGTTACAGGATCAATTTTTTCTTCTTGTCGTCTATTAATTAAATCATTATCAGGTATACGAATATTAATAACATAATCAGGTGGTAATGGCCAATTTTTCATTGTTTCCATTTGATCACGTAATTTCATTAAATTTTCATCCATTAATGGAAATCCATCCAAAATATAACCTTAAAGAAAATAAAATATTTTCAATAAGATTTTATTTAATTTTTGTTATACGAACCATGATGTGCTACTTCAGGTGAATGCATTTTAATATGTAACATACGTGCAATCATTTGATCAGGAACAGCTTCACCACGTACAAGTAATTCACGTGCATGCATACCAATTTCAGTTTTTTGTTTTATATTTGCTGTTATAAGATCAGGAACTAAAAGAATA
>CAJNOL010001699.1:42846-56646 GCA_905250125.1 Rotaria sordida
GAAAAAAAAACTTTTTCATATTAAATTTATTTGAAAATTAATAAAAAAAATTCTTCAATCAAAATTCAATAAAGCGTTCTTTGTCATTTGATTATGGCTATTCAATCAACAAACAACAACAATAATAAATAATATCTCTATATTCAAAAGAAAAGATTTCATTTTTTTTTTGTTTTTCAAAAAATGTTTTTTTATTCTTTTGTTTTGTTTTATTTGTTTGTATAAAAATTCATAGTTCGTTATTACAAAATTTTTTGTTTTCGAACTATATATATATCTTCAAAATAATAATAATGACAACAACAACTGAAAGTTATCATACAACATATACAAATTCATTAATTGATAATTCAAATTCAACAATCAAAGATGAAGATCCATCATTAATTGTTGCTAATGTAACAATTGATGAATTAGTTGAATCATGTTGTAATGAAGTAGTATTACCTTCTTCTTCATCTAGTCAATTAAATAGCAGTAGTAGTGTTTCACCGACACATCTTGTTCGATTTGTTCATTCACAATCGTCACTTGTTAGTCAGATAGATGAAACAAATAATAATAATATTCAACAAAATCCATCAAATATAATTATATCTAGTCATGATATACCATCTATTAAACAAACACCATTTATTAATGTTGTTACACGTTTACCATCACCATTTTCAACAATTAAACCTAAAACAATTATTGAATCAACTAATTCAATGTATAATACAACAAATTTAACAAATATAACAGCAAATAATATAAGTGTTAATAATTATAATGTTAATATTCATACAACAAATGTTCAACAACAACAACAACAACAGACAATATTAAATAATAATAATAATAATAATGATCATAAAATAAAAAAATGTAATTCATTAGATGAAAAACAAACAACAGAAATTGTAACACAAATATTAAAAAATATTAAAGAAGTTGATAATAATAATGAACAAACAACAAATTATAATATACATATTGATTCATTTAATTTTTCATCAACAAATGAACAACAACAACAACAACAACAACAACAATCAATAATAAATAAAAAATCACGAATTAAAAAAGAAGCTAAAGCATTAACAAGAATTATTGTTAAAGATGATACAACACAACAACAACAACAACAACAACCAATGTCACCAAATTTTTTACGTAATAAAAAATCACTTAAAAATTCATCAAATCATCAATTTGATAATACACAAACATTATTTGATTCTATACCTGTACCATATGGTTGGCAAAGAAGAATATTAGCTACAGATATTGTTGTTTATCTAAGGTAGAAAATTTGTTTTAATGATGAGAGAACATTTAAGAATGTAAATCTTTTAGTCCAACTAATATAATACTTGATTCATTGGATGCTGTACGTCATTATATTGAATCACCAACATCATGTAAATGTGGTCTTCAATGTCCGCTTATTATTGATAAGGTTTGTTTCAATACAAAAAAAAAACAATAATAAAATGTTAAAATTCATTCTATTTAAAGGTATTCAATTTTGATCCAACAAAAAAATCAAAATCTTGGGAAGTTATACAAGTTCTTGAAGGTACACATTGTCGACAAAAATCAAATATATTAGAAATGGCAACATTAACAAATTGTATTGATTCATTTTGTGAAACAGAACAAAAACCAGGTTTGATATTGAAATATATTATTTTTAATTATTATAATTTTTATTATAGTTAAACGTCGAAAACGAATACATAATGAATCAACAAATGGAAATGTATTTGTATGCTCATCAAATTTAATTGGAAATAGTAATAATGAATCAGTTGTTTTTGTTAATAATACTGATCAAATATCTGGTATATATTTATATTTCTATTCATTTGTTTTTTTTTTTGAATTTTGTTTTTTTTTTTTAGAAGATGGTCAATCGATGACATGGACATCTGTACAACAACAACCAAATGTAACTCCTCCATCGAAACGACCACGTGGTCGTCCACGTAAAACTACAATTACATCACCAATAATAACACAACTTGCTGCTAAACCATCAAATGATATATATCAAACTCAACCTGTTCCATCATCAATACTTTCACCACCAGCATCAGTTTCATCAATATCACAAACAAATTTTGTTCATAGAAATTCAACATCACCATCAACATATCATCAAACAAATAATTTACGTCATATTAATGATAATATATTAACTCCACCAATTTTATCAACAACAACAACAGATACAAATGTTATTGCACGTGTTCCAACTTTATTTGATCAAGTTAAAACAACAACAAATGAATCAACATTTGCTGTATTATCAGGAGTACAAAATGTTTTATTATCACCAAATCGTGATTCAAATAATAATGATAAACGTTCACATATTGAATCGAATTCAACAGGCAAACAGGTATAACAAAATGATTTATTAAGTTTGAAGACTAAAAAAAAAAAATTTTTTTTCTTTAGGTTACATTAAATGTTAATGCTTTAAAACCAGATTTTGTTCGTTCAACATCTACTACTACTACTACTACGCATAAATCATGTTTATCATCAAATCAAATTGATGTTATTTCATTAATGGGTACAACAAATCAAAATCAATTAACATTACCAAAAACTTCAACTGTTGTTACTGTACCATCAACAACTCATGATGAATATTTATCAATAAAATCAAATAATGAACAAATCAATGAATTATCATCATCATCATCACAACCATTAATGATTGATTTTAATGATCCATCAACAACAAATTTTCTATTATCAGCTCTTGCATCAGGTGCTTCATCAGATTCAAATGCAATTGTTAATCATCTTTTTCAAAAAGCACAAACACAACAACAACAACAATCAACAATATCAATTAAAAAAAATTTACCAATTATTTCATCAGGATTAAAAAATTGTACAGAAACAACAAATTTATTACCATCAATGCGTCAATCAGTTGTACTTCATGTACCATCAACAAATGATTATAATCAACAAACACAATCACAACAAATTATTTTTAATAATAATAATAATAATAATGATGATAAAAAACAACATCAACAAATATTTTTTATTAATAATAAACCATATATTATTCAACAAAAAATAACTCATGAACAATCTGCACAACAACGTTTAATTCTTACACCATCAATTTCTCAATCGAATGGTTTGTTTAAAATCTATTTTTTACTTGCTCTATTTCGAATCAATGAAATTTACTTCCCGAAATTTGATTCACCAATCGAATTGTTCATATTTTGCGCTTCAGCGAGGCTTGTAGAAGCCTATAAGTGTTCATCTGTATGTACTGTTCTTCTCTAAGCTATTACAATTTTTGTCAGAGATAAAAATTCAGTAGAATTGGAATAGCTTGGGAAGGACAGTGCATGAGAACGAACCTTTAAAGCCTTCTACTAGTCTCGTCGAGGCTACTTATGAACAAAACATCAGTTCAATAGGTGAATCACAGTTGAGAGACTTTTCTTTGTTAGATTCAGAATAAAATAATAACTTTGTTCAAAACCAATCTCTTATAAATTATTAGCACGTCATTTTTTTTTTGTTTGATACAGTTTATTATTACATAGCTTAAAATGATGATTGAAATTGATCATTATTTCGATGAATACATCCGAAGATAAAATATAATGAACTTAAAGTAGAGATCGTCTGATGTTTTTCATTATTCTTATTATAAAATTTAGAACCGTTGTCCGAATTATTTTCATTTAATAGAAATTTATTTAATTATTTACTCATATTTTCTACATCCATATCACTATCATCAACTTTATCTACATTTTCTATATTATCTATCAATGTCCAACTTAGATCAGGTCACAAAAAAAAAATAGTTGACCTTGGATCGGGTCATGATATAGTCGAGTCGGGTCAGGTCATGCAAAAAAATTAATTGACCTCGAGTCAGGTGATACTGTACTCGGATACTACACTTTCTACTAATCGTTCTAATAAATACTTTTCTAATTGTATCCATAGCATTTATTTTCAATATTATTACAATTTATTTAATATTCTCATTTAGAAACGTCTCATTCAAATCGAAATATTGTAACTAATAATAATAGTAATACATGTATTCAATCAACACTTGATGATGGTGGCAATTGTCTTTTATTAAATGGACCTGTTGAACCTAAAACACTTCGTACATTACTTAAAGGTTTAAATTCTTCATCATTTTCAGGTGTTGATAATTTAATTGATACAATAAATCGTTTTGAACATACAACACCATCTATAGTTGAACAAAATGATAATCTTTTAATAAAATCAATTCGTACAACAACAAAAAAACCATCAACAAGACGTCGTACAGTAAAAAAACTTAAACAAGATGAAATACAACAACAACAACAACAACAGCCACAACACCACCAACAACAAATTCAAATATCAATGCCTCAACCAATTATTGTTGAACAACCACATCAATGGCAAACAGATTTTAATACATTTGATTTTTCAACATCATGGGGAAGTGATACAAATCTTAATTCACTTCTACTTAATGATGATTTTGATACAGCCGCTTCATTTGATGATGTTAATTTTGGTGATTTTGAACCGTATATGAATAACAATAATAATAATAATAATGATATAACATTACCATCATTATTTGTTAAACCATTACCACCTGATAGTTTACCGAATGTTGACCATTTATTACCTTAGAAAACAAAAATTTTCATTTATTTTTCTTTTTTTTTGCATATTGTGATATTATTATCTAAACACACACACACACACACATACTTCTGTCATCTCTCAGGATGCTTGAGTTTATATGTATATAAATATTTGTTTGTTTTTTCTTTTGCTGTAGTTATGTAGCTCAAAAAAAAAATTTCTTGTTGATCTGAAAGTGTGTATGGAATTCGATGCTTTTCGTTTTTTTGTTCTTGCCTCTAGTCTCTCTCTCTCTCGCGCGCGCGCTTTATTTATATATTTTGTTGTTGTTGTTTGTACAGTGTTTTTGGCCTTTTCTTTTTTTTTCTTTGCAATATCATGCACATCGAAAACAAAAAATATATATATATGTTTGTGCCTTGTCTCCACTGGAATGATATTTTGTGTATCGAAAAATATTTGTATAATGCTCATTTATTAATTGTTTTGTGTGCCGTGTTGTTAAAATATGTTTTTTTTTTTTGTGTTTTTTTCCTCTTTCAATATGCGATGATCTGTTTTGTTTTCTATTTACACAGACAAATGATTGACTCATTTTTGAATTATGTGTATTTCAATTTAAAAAGAATAATGGACTTTTTTGTTTTTTCAAATTTTTCTCTTTTTGTTTTCGAGATGTTCTTGATTAGGTTTTGTTTTTTGTTTTTGTTTTTGCTTTTCTACAGTCGTTTTGAATTAGAATACGACATACAAGAAAAAAAAATTTATTGTTTTCTTTTTTTTTAAACAGAAAGAAAAAAGTTATTATTGTTGTTGTTTGTTTGTTTGTTTGTTTGTTTGTTTGTTTATAGTTGAGAATTTTTTTTCGAAGTGATTTTTGTAAGATATGCGTGGAGAAAGAAGATTTTATCTTGATTTATTTCTTGCATTTTTATTTTATTGTTTATAATTCTAGATGGGTAACGGAATAACAGTTAATAAAAAACAATTACCCGGTGTACCACAACCACCAGGTGCACGTAAAATAGTTGTTATTCCTTATCAAAATTGGATTTATTATGATGCACGTCGTTTTGGTCATTTTAATCAATTTAGTACCGATAATAGTTGTGAAATATCTTTAAATAATAATAATAATAATAATAATAATAATACTATATCATCTGGTCTCCCATCACTTTCACCAAATTCATTTTCATCTCCTTCATCATTTGTATCAACATCATTATCATTAACAAATGATTTTATTATTCAAACTAAAACACAATTAGCATCAACATCTGTTCCATCATCATTAACATTTTCAACTAATAAATCAAATATTCGTTATAATAGTAATAATATTAATACTAATACTAATACTAATACTAATAATTATTATTCATCAACATCTACATTTGCTGGTTCAACAATGACTTTATCAAATTCATCATCAACAGTAACATGTTCATCAATACTACCATCAAATGATCATGATTCACGTCGTTTACATCCAAAACCAATATATTATGTTAATGGAAGATTTTTTAAAAGTTTAACACGTCTTGGTGATGCACAATTTATATTAAGTGAACATGGTGAAGATGATATTATATTAACAGTACCATCAAATATTGAACGTTATCGTACAAATGATAATACTGTACGTGATCGTATACATCGTTTAAATCGTGTTATTGCATGTTGTGATGAATTTATTGTCTTTCAATTATGGAAAGGAAATAATGAAGTTGAAGTATTTCTATTTGATCGACCTATACCAACTGAATCATTAAAAATAAAATCATCAACTAAATGTACATGTTTTCATCGACAATCTAAAACAACATTAATTCAACAAGAACAAACATCAAATTCAAATTTATTACCACAATCATCATCAACATCAATTAATGAATCAACAATACGTATTAATCGACATAGTTCATTAATGCAAACAGCAACATTAAGTGCTTATCATACTGGTGAACCACAACGTTCACCAATTAAATCATGTTCATTATTAAATAATACAGAAAATCGTTTAGATATGCAAAATGATGCATATGAATTTGTTGATAATACAAAAAAAGCTTCATATTTAATTGGTTCAGCACGATGTACATTGGTAACTGCTTCAGCTGCTATTATTGCTAATAATCCTAATGCTAATACTAACAATATAACAATAACATCGACTACGTCGAGAGCCCGATTTGGGAAATCGGCGAGTCGGTTAGTAATTTTTCTTGATTTTTGCTTTGATTTTATTTTTATTAAACAAATATATTCAATGAATATTCTAATTAAATAATATTATTCTATCGATGTTAGTTGTTAAAGAAAACTATTCAATTAATAAAGAAACTACACAAAATGTAACTTTCATTTTGAGTCTACAAAGAAGTCTCGTTAAGACTAGAAAAATTTTAAACGAGTTCGTACTCATGGGTTGGAACCTTTTTAAGCCTTTTCTAGTCTTGTCGGGGCTTCCTTATAGACTCAAAAAAAAGTGAGTTACAGTTCGGGTAGTTCTCTTATGAGTAAATATTTAGTAAAATGTCAAACTGAATTTAAACTGAGGATCTTACCAGATGTAAAATTGTTTTTCAACCGAGGCAATGTTCATTTGATGAGTAATACAAAAGTTTAGAATGGTTTGGTTTTCCGAGCCGTCGCTCTTGAGATATCGAAATTTTACTGTTTTTTTTTTTAACGAAAAGCTATAGTCATATGAAAAATCGACTTCAAACTTTGCATGAATAAAGTTTTTAATGAGATTAGTTGATTGTACAAATTTTAGCTTTTCTATTATTCTCTTTCTGGAGATGAACAAAGTTTGTTTATGCATATAACACAATATCGAATATCTCAGGATAGGAGATACTCGAAAAGTTACAACTTTCTCTATAAATTAATCTCATTAAGAACTTTGTTCGTGTGAAGTTTGAAGTCGATTTTCCACGTTTTTTTTCTGTTTTGAAAAATCAAGTAAAATTTCAAAATCTTAAGAACGAAAGTTCGCATAACCAATCCATTCTAGACTTTTCTATTACTCATCAAATGAACATTGTCTTGATTGAAAAGAGATTTTACATTCAAACAAACTTTCTCATAAGCTATTGATTTCGCTTTTACTTTAATTTACTGCACTGTGTACTACAGCATGCAAGACAATAGAATGACTAACTTTTTTCTTAAAAATGCTATGCTAACAAAATATTCTTTTTCTTTTGTTTATAAACAAAAACAAAAACAAAATGAAAATAAAAATTCTAATAATTTATTTAGTTCAACTATGGTCAATACACGTTCATATTCAATATCAAATGCTAATGATTTAATAAATAATAAAAATCAACAAAATCATTTAAATAATAATTCAAAACATCGTTCAACACCATATTTATCATCATCATGTTGTTGTATGGATAGTAGAGATTCTGTTTTATTACCAGCATCATCTTCACCAACATTTTCTTTATCATTATCATCATCAACATGGAATAGTCGTATTGTTCGAAAACTTAATTCTGTTGCACATCGTTTTAATGCACGATCATATACTTGTTTAATATCACCTGATCGAACAAAATTATTAATAACACCTGATTATGAAGATAAACATTCATATAGTCATCAAATACATGAAGTAACTGTTATATTTGATATAAAAACTTATGTAATACTACGTATAACACCAGCTCGTAAGTTTTTCTTTTTCTTTGAAGAGAAATCAGAAAAAGAAAAATTAAATTTTTTGTATATTGTTTTAATTTTAGGTTATGATCAACGATTTTCATTTGATCCACGTTATGGTCATTCACGTTTAGCAGAATTTGATACAGTTCGTGGTCAAATAACTGATATAAAAAAAGATCGTGTACTTGTTTGTTCAAATCATACATTGAAAACAAAAGTTTATCGAGTTGAATATACAAATGATGGACATCTTATTATTGTTTTATGCACACGTAAGAAAATATTCAAATTTATTCAATAGAGACTTATTATTACACAAATATATTATTTAGATTTCTAACAAAATTTGAGTAGATAATAACTCATTGAAAGAAATTTATTAACAGAGATTTGGTTTAAAATATTTTTTAGCTCAGTACTTAATGTAATGAATACATTAGGAAGGTACGAATCCTTCCAGATTCGGGTCCGGGTCTATAATTTTATTTTTTATCGGGTCTAGGTCTCACCTTTTATTTTATTTTATTTTTGTTGGATTCGGCTTCACAAAAATGTAGACCCGCAGCTCTCTAGAATACATCCTATTTCATATCTATATTAAAATAAATTTTAATTTTAGTTCCAATATTTCAACGTGTAAAACGAAATTATTTTCTTTATATATTAAATTCATCTACATTATTACATACACGTAGTATAATAGATTATCGTGGTCCATTTTTTTCACCATTTGTATTTACAAATGAATTTTCACTTTTATTTAATATTTATCCATCATTATCAAATTGTTGTTCAACATTAGCTATTTTAAAAAATATTGAACCATCATCAAATGTACGTCTTATTGAAGTTTATTCATTACCATATACATGTACAACATTAAAAGCTATAATACGACGAAATATTTTACGTTATGTTGATAGAAAACAACTTAAACAATTATGTTTACCAGACAATTTAAAAGCTTATTTAGCTTATAAACCACAATTTGTTTAAATATATATATATATATATATATATATGATTTGCTTTTTTGTCAATATCAGTTCTATAAATATGTCACTTTCTTTTCGCTTGCAATTTATTTTTATTTGTCTCTTCTTGTAGTTATTTTGCCTTTGTTTTTATATCAATTTTTTTTCCTTGTCATGAGCGAATGCTTTTTTTCTTTCTTTCTTGCATGATACATTAAATAAATCAATAAAATTCATTGTAAAGAAAAATAATTAAATATATATATATATATTATATTGAGAGATTAAAGAGAAACAATGTTTGTAGAATAATGTCAATATCAACAGCACTTGAAGATTATCATAAACAATTAATACAATATTTTCTACGTGATGGTGCTTATAATGAAAAAGAAATGATTGATCTTTTAAATGCTTTACGTGATCGATATAAATTAAAAATAACAATTAAAGATGAAATTCGTACATTTACAAATGTTTTTTTACCATTAATTAATAAACATATTAATCAATATGGTATTGAAATAAAACAAGTTACAAGTGAAGAATATGAAAATAATATTTATTTTGTATGTATACAAAATTTTAAACCACAATTTGTTAAAATGGATTGTTCATATACAGAAAAAGAAGCAGCAGTTTTTGAAAAATTATTAGAATTGGTTATAACTAATGATGATAAGTAAGTTAAAATTTCAGTCATATTTTAAAAACACTTCAAAGATTACTGAGAACTATCGATTTTTTTTTCAAAAAAAAAAAAAAACGGGAAATCTTTTTTGTTTTTTTCCTATTTATATTTTACGAATCGCTCATCCCAAAATTCTTGAAGGAGATTCATTATAGCCGATCGCTTGACAGAGTGCGACTTTTGAATTCTTATTATATAAGAAAGTGCTTCTATAAATAGATGACCATTTTTCGAGGTATCGAACTTTTTCAAATAAAAAAAAAGAAAATTAAATATATAGAATGAGGGCCCATAGAAAATTTCGCATTGCCAAATGAGATATTTTTGACTCTTATTTGATAGGTATTTCTTGAAAACTGCATGTTATAGGGTTGAAAATTTTAACATAGCCTCTTCATTATGACACTAATATGTTCTAAAAATGTCATACAATTTGGATGTACATGGCGCGCAAGAACTCTGCATCAGGCCGACTTTCTAATCAGAGCTACAACTAGCCATAGTTGTAGGGATTGAATCTGTGACTAGACAGCATCTCATACAGCAAAGACAAGGATATTCTTCCTTCTATTCTAACAATATTAGAAGATAACTATAGTCTTAATGGATGAATTTCCATTCTGAACCTGGCCTTTTGTTCTTAATCTCATCAACATCCTTGCCCTTATTCCTTTTATTTAGCATTTAAATATCGAGATTTATAAAAAAAAAAGTTCGAAAAAATAAACCGTAGAAACTGAATTTGCTAGTATACAATATGAAATACATAACATATTAATGAACAATAATCTCGAGAAACTTTTTATTAAGAGATTGAAAGTTTGAAATCATACTTTGAGATCTTTCTCATAAATAAAAAAAACAAAATCTTTCATAATATTGTAACTTTTGTATCTATTTAGTTTTAATGATTTATTACTTTTTTTTTTGTTGGCATAGTCTAATTGATTAATCTTTTAAATTCTATCCTAGATGTGTAGCACCTCGTGAAGTATTCGAAGGAATTCTTGCTAATGATTTAAAAATGACACAAAAAGAATTCGGTGAAATAATGGCACGTTTTCATCGTGATAAATGGATTGAAAGTGGTTCAGATAATACTGTTATACTTCATGCTCGAGCTATATTAGAAATGCAATCATTTATTATGGACACATATCGTGATTTTATATACAATTGTCAAATATGTACACGTCTTTTAATTCGAGGATTAATTTGCTCAAATAGGTAAGTAATAATAAAAAAAAACATTTTCAAACTTTCCATACCTATGATAACTAAGATTTGATAGGAAAGGGAGAAGACTTTTGTTCACTACTATAAATCAAAATTTTTTAGTTCATGTGATGTTCATATACATCGTTCATGTGCTGCTCGATATTTTCATCGATTATCAAATTCGACTAGTAATTCAACTACAAAAAAAACTGCTTATCCATGTCCAGTATGTAAACAAGAATGGAATAAAGATGATGTTGTTAGTATATTAAAAACAAATAATGTTCATGATGAAAATGATACTGAACGATCAACTGGAACAATTCATAAAAAACAACGAACATCGAAAACAAATGATCATAATAATAGTATAAATAATCGATCTATTCGTTCAACACATCGTCAAATTAGAAATGAAAGTGATGATGATGATGATGATAATTAAATAGACTAATCATATTCTTGTTGAATATCAGGTTTATATGTTATTATTTTTTGCTTATAAATATTAAATAGATAAAAATATAATTGAACATCGAAATTTTTTTGTTTTTCATTATAAATCTATCTTTATTTCATTCATTTAGAAATAATTATGCTAAAAACTATATCATTTGTTCGAGGTTTTCGTGTACCTACACAAAAAGATATTGATGAAGCACTTGGTAATGATGCTTCATTTTCGAATGAATTCAAATCATCATTTAATTCATTACCAAATCCAACAAATGATCTAGATTGGTTAGCAAATTATAAAGAAAAAGGTCAAACATATAGAAAATTTCTTGATGAAAGTCCATTTCTTGATGATAGTTATTCATTAAAAAAATATATTTATTTAACATTACTTGTTAATGATGATCGTTTATCATTATTAAATATTGATCATTTAATTGATTATACACAACGTTTTTTTCAAATGGAAGTTAAACTTCTTCCTTTATTTACAAATATTTATTGGAATAATACAAAAAAAAAATGGATATGTGAGTTTTTCATTTTGTCATATCATTATTTTAATATATTAATTTCTATCAGGCACAATGAAAGGTAGAAATGATTTAATAAAAGAAATAACTCTTCGTACACGTTATAATTCAACAACGGAACATTCACAAATTTATGTAGATAATATTCTTAATCTATTAAAACGTTCAGTTCCTAGTGATGCTCGTTGTCTTGTTGCTATAACATTACATGATTTATATTCAGATGAATCTGATTTATTTATTGCTGGTTTAGCTCATGGAAATTGTCATGTAGCAGCTTTTTCGTTTTTTCGTTATGATCCTCGTTTGAAATTTGGTGATGAATTTTGGTATGATTGGAAAATAAAAAAAACTCAATCAAAATTAATGTCAATAATTATATTACTTCGATCATGTCGTCTTCTTACACATGAAATAGGACATTTACTTGGTATTGGTCATTGTATTTATTATGGTTGTTTAATGAATGGAAGTGGACATTTACAAGAAGATTTTTCTCAACCATTATTTTTATGTCCAATTGATTTAAGAAAATTATCTCAATTAGCAAATTTTGATTTTATTCAACGATATGAAAAATTATTAGATTTTTGTACAGAAAATCAATTCAATGATGAAACTGATATATTAAAAAAACGTTTAGAAATACTGAAGAATGACAAACAAATGATACAAACAAAAAAGAACAAGAATATTGATCATGAAATAAAACAAAAAACTAAACGTTTGAAGAAAAATTGATACACACAAAAAAAAAAAAACTTTTTTTCAATAATAATCAATATTTTAACAAAAAATATATATTTTTGAGAATAATCTATATGCAATATTTTAGATAGATCAATGTTATTTCGAATTATTCAAAATTGTTTCACTTTCACTATTCGTCGATCAAGTAATTTTGTTCGTATATTTGAAGTTGGTCCTCGTGATGGTTTACAAAATGAAAAAATTCAAGTACCAACATCAATTAAAATTGAATTCATTAATCGTTTAAGTCAAACTGGTCTTAAATATATTGAAGTAACTAGTTTTGTTTCACCTAAATGGATACCACAAATGAGTGATCATGTTGAAGTACTTGCTGGTATTGATCGAATACCTGGTATTTGTTATTCAGCTCTAACACCTAATGTTCAAGGTATAAATAAAGTTGTTTCATTGGGAAAAAAAGGTGTTGATGAAGTTGCAATATTTTCGGCTGCATCAGAAACATTTTCAAAGAAAAATATTAATTGTTCAATTGAAACATCATTACAACGTTTTAATGATGTTGTTAAAATTGCACATGAAAAGAATTTATCAGTACGTGGTTCAATATCATGTACTGTTGGTTGTCCTTATGAAGGTAAAATTAAACCATCACAAGTTGTACCTCTCGTTGAAAAACTATTAGATATGGGTTGTGTAAGTTTTCAATCGATTATAGAAAAAAAAAATCGTGTCTTGTCATTCAACATTGCACAATCTACTTTCTTGTAGTATGAAGTTGCACTTGCTGATACTATCGGTGTTGGTACACCGAAATCTATTTATGAATTAGTTAAAGAAATACAATCAAATGGTATTCCATCAAATAAATTAGCTATTCATTGTCATGATACATATGGAC